>SEYY01005458.1:72500-80000 GCA_009176605.1 Armadillidium nasatum
TACTTTTTTCCTAATTATATTTAAAAGTCTTTAATTAAAATTTTACTCTAAATAATAATAATATATAGAAATGTTTATTTAATTTGCTATTATTTGTTTTAGTTTGCTCCATTTTATATAAAGTGGAAATGGCCTCATTTAATAATAAAAATAATAATAATATATATATATATATATATATATATATATATATATATATATATATATATATATATATATATATATATATATATATATATATATATATATATATATATATATATATATATATATATATATATATATATATATATATATATATATATATATATATATATATATATATATATATATATATATATATATATATATATATATATATATATATATATATATATATATATATATATATATATATATATATATATATATATATATATATATATATATATATATATATATATATATATATATATATATATATATATATATATATATATATATATATATATATATATATATATATATATATATATATATATATATATACATATATATATTGAGTAACATTATTCTTAGACCAAATCTTTCAGAGATCACTATTCTTAGCGTATTGTTATTAGAATAAATTTTTTTCCTACGACATTATTTTTTGAAAGAAATTTTCAGAACATTATTGTTAGAACAGATTGTTCTTACAATATTTTTCTCAGGACGATGATATTACAATAAAGAAATATTAAAAGTGATTTTAAACAAATTTTAAGATTGGAATCAAACTGGAAATACACGTAAGAAGAACGTGATTAATCACTATTAGGAGAGTAATGAATGAATTTCATACCGAACCTTTACTTACGTAATATTTTATACAAAATGACGTGTTGCGTACAAGGTTCGAATGCTTCTGTTATATATATATATATAAATATATATATATATATATATATATATATATATATATATATATATATATATATATATATATATATATATATATATATATATATATATATATATATATATATATATATATGTATTAGAGGTGGACCGGATATCCGCATCCGCATCCGCAACTGCGGATATCCGCATCATTTTTCCAATATCCGCATCCGCGGATATCCGCAATTGGATATCCGCAACCGCATCCGCATGCGCGGATAGTAAAAAATTACGTATCATGCAATCGATAAAAACTTTCAAAGGCAAAACTTTGTATTGAATGCAGAACCTCTTTCTGAGCGCCATACAGGCGACTATCTTGAAACTGTATTTGAAAAGATGCTGACAAAATGGAAGATTTCATTAAATGAAATGCACTGCGTAGTCAGGGATTCGGGCACAAATATAAAAAAAAGCACTTTCTCTGGCAAGAGTGAAAAATGTAGATTGCTTTGCACACCAAACTCAGATAGTAGTTAAAAATTCCATTATGAGTCAAAAATGTGTATCCGATTTAATAACCAAATGTAGGTTAATTGCTACGCATTTCAATCACTCCGTTGTAGCCCAAAATGAGCTGAAGAAAATACAAACAAGATTAAATATTCGTCCACTTTCTGTCATGCAAGATATACAAACACGCTGGAATAGTAGTTTGCATATGCTTGAGAGGATGAGCGAAATTAATGAGGCCATTTGCCTTTATGCTTCAAGCAGCACAAAAATAAAGCCTCTAACAGCTGACGAAAATGACATTTTAAATAATTGTATTAATATCCTTAAGCCTTTTGAAGAATTAACAAAGACTATAAGTTCAGCTGAATCATGTTTGTCAGATGTGATACCACTTGTTTCAACATTGAAAGTTGTGTTAACAAATGTTATTAAGTCTAAGGGAGTTTCAAGGATGACTGAAACATTAATGAAGGAGATGAACGACAGATTTGAAAACCTGGAAAATGATGATGCTTATACAATTGCAACCTTTTTAGATCCTAGGTACAAAACAAAAATTTTTTAAACCACTTGTTTCTCAGAATGTTAAAATCAAATTAGGATGCTTATGCGATGAGATGATAGAAACAGCTAAAATAACGCCTTTCAAGAAAAAGCAAAAGCTCTCAGATACAAAAGAAACAAAATCTGTTAGCTTAAGCATTGCTAAATCAATGAAAGATCTTCTAGCTTCCAGCAGCGATGAAGAATCACAGTCAGAAGTGTCAAAGGATACAATATCGATTATTGAAAATTATCTGAAACTCCCACGTTTGGAGGCAGATAAAGACCAACTGGTTTGGTGGAGAGATAATTGCAAAAGTTTCCCTTTTCTTGCTGAGCTGGCAAGGACTTATTTAGCATGTCCTTCAACTAGTGTTGCTAGTGAGCGTCTTTTTCAGTGGAGCAGGCCTCATTTACGACGAAAAGCGAACCAAACTTTCACCTGAAAGAGCCCAAAAGCTTTTATTTCTAAAAAATAACTTACCAATTATTAACTTCAAATGGAATATGTGAAACTGTGAAGTGTGAAGGTAATACTGAATTACTGGCTATATATATATATATATATATATATATATATATATATATATATATATATATATATATATATATATATATATATATATATATATATATATATATATATATATATATATATATATTTTCCAAATGGGTGGAGGTTGGGGAAAGAGGTTGGTGGGGTGTTCAAGAGTTGGGTCCCCGTCCCACACCCTGGTAACATAGATTCTGGATATTATATTTAAAATTCCAAGAATCTATGGCAAAAACTCTTAAAAAATTAAACTATCCGCATCCGCATCCGCATCCGCATCTGCGGATATCCGCAATTGAATATCCGCAACCGCATCCGCATCCGCGGATAGTAAAAAATTACTATCCGGTCCACCTCTGATATGTATATATATATATATATATATATATATATATATATATATATATATATATATATATATATATATATATATATATATATATATATATATATATATATATATATCGTCGTATATATTGTTGCTCGCAGAATGTTCAAGCTATAGCTTTATAGGTTTATGTTACATTTCGTGGGTAACAACAGCAATATCGTCAGTTAAGGAAGCATTAAGCACATCCCAATAATCTCCTTATTGACGGGTGGTACATATATATATATATATATATATATATATATATATATATATATATATATATATATATATATATATATATATATATATATATATATATATATATATATTATATATATATATATATTAAAGATCGCCACCACTCACGGGCAGAGTCCTTTTCAAGGAGGGGGCACACACAAAGAAAGAAAACTCGTTTAAACACACACCTAACGCACAATCCTCAGGTGGGCGCAGACGGAAGCATTGAAGAGTGGGAGATTAAATACAGGGGAAAAATAGATGATGTTAAAGTGTTCCACAGAACAGAGGTGGCTGGAAAGAAAGAGAAACCAGAACGTGCTAGCCTGGGGTTTCCTATTCCCACACAAAATTTGTGCGAAAGCAAGGCACCCTTTGTGCAACGATAACGACGCAACGGTGGAGGAATGCGAGAGACCAATTCCCTCGAGCACCTGCCATTGAAGTACCTATAGAAAACCTATAGAAAAGAGATAGCGCCAACGTCACGTCGCAGAGATAGAGGGTCAAGAGAGTTTGAAAGTAGGGGACAGTTTATTAATCTTCTAGCTTTTCACTCAACCCTATCCAGAAGAAAGGAGGAGCAGGAGCCCACCAAATGTGAGAATAGTACTCCAAACAAGGGCGAATAAGACACTTATATATTTGGAGTTACTGCTCAGAAGAAAAAAATTCTCGCAATCTGAACAGAATTCCCATCTTCTTAGAGGCCTCTTTGCAAACCATTGTGATATGTGGTTTCCAAAACAGTTTGTTGTTTATGTTTAGATCAAGAATGTTAATGTTATTTACAGGTGAGAAGGGAGAGCCATCGAAGAGGATAGGAAAGTTGGGAGGTGTTTTCGAGAAGGAGATGTGAAGAAGTTGATTTTTTAAAGAGTTGAATTTCACAAGGTTGCTTTGACCCCACCGGGAAATCCCATCCAAATCGGGAAGAATAGAATCGGAAAGTTGAAGACGAAAAACAACTCTAGAAGCAAAAGAGGGAGCAGATTTGAAATGAGTAGAAGAATGTAGAGTTGAGTCATCAGCATAAGAGTGAACAGAGTTAGAAGTGCAGTTAAGAAGATCGTTAATGAAAAGTAAGAATAGAGTTGGAGATAAAACAGAACCCTGAGGAACACCTTAATTGACAGAAAAGGAGGAAGAGGTCGCTCAATCTACAAGTGACGAGATGGAACGATCTGAGAGAAAACTAGACAAGAGTAAGCAAAGGGAAGGAAGAAACCCAAAGGAAGGGAGCTTGAAGAGCAGCAACGCATGCCATACCCGGTCAGAAGCCTTGGATATTTCAAGCGCCACCACACAAGACTCCCCGAAGTCCCTAAGGGCAGAAGACCATTGATCAGGAAGATATTAAAGTATGTCATCTGTTGACCTCGAACGTCAAAAACCATACTGAGGAACACCATTTTAATAGATTTAAAGGAAGAAAGGTGGCCGTCTACAACAGCTACTGTAGAACGACCGGAAAGGAAATTAGAGACAAGAAGACACAGAGAAGGATAGATACCAAAGGAGGAAGTTTAGAAATTAAAGCTTTGTGCCAGACTCTATCGGAAGCTTTCGATATGTCCAGCGCGACGGCAAAGGATTCACCGAAATGCCGAAGAACGGAGGACCAAGAGTCAGAGAGAAGGGAGAGAAGATCACCGGTAGAGCGTTTCTTACGAAAGTCATGCTGGCGATCAGAGATAAGATTAGAAGAATTGAGATGTTTCCAAATCTTCCTGTTAAGGATAGATTCCAAAACTTTAAGAAGAAACGGGGTTAAAGAAATGGGACGGTAGTTGGAGGACTGAGAGGGATCCCCCCTCTTCATATATATATATATATATATATATATATATATATATATATATATATATATATATATATATATATATATATATATATATATATATATATATATATATATATATATATATATATATATATATATATTATATATATGATTATAGACCAAGGAAATAAAACATTAAACATTATTTCCCTGTTTTTTTTAATTATTTTATGTTTATACTACATGGTTATAATATTTTATTATTATTATATATATATATATATATATATATATATATATATATATATATATATATATATATATATATATATATATATATATATATATATATATATATATATATATATATATATATATATATATATATATATATATATATATATATATATATATATATATATATATATATATATATATATATATATATATATATATATATATATATATATATATATATATATATATATATATATATATATATTGGTAAACTATTTCCTCCTAGTCTTTCTCCTTCAACCTTCCCTTCTTGCTGGAAACGTTCGCTCATTCAACCTGTGCCGAAGAAGGAGATCCCTCTCAACCCTCCAACTACCGCCCTATTTCTTTAACCTCCGTTCTTTCTAAAGTTATTGAATCTATTCTTAGCAAGAAGATTTTAAAGCATCTCAATTATTCAAAACTTATCTCTGATCACCAGTAAAGCTTTCGTAAAAAAGGCTCTACTGATGATTTTCTTTCCCTTCTCTCTGACTCTTATTCATGCGCTTTTCGGTATTTCAGTGAATCCTTTGTTGTCGTGCTGAATATATCAAAAGCTATCGATTGAGTCTGACACAAAGCTTTGAATTCCAAACATCCTTCTTTCGGAATCTATCCTTCTCTCTGATTTTTAATTTCCGGTCGTTCTATAGCAGCTGTTGTAGACGGCCAACATTCTTCCTTTTAATTTATTAATAGTGGTTTTCCTCAAGGATTTCTCCCATGAAGAACACTTTTTCTGCTTTCCATTAATAACCTTCTCTCTGTTGCTTCATTTCCTATCCACTCATATGCCGATGACTTCACCCTTCATTACTCCATTTACTTTGAAAGTTAATTGAAGCTAGAATGGCCTTGCAGTAGCTGATCTTTGATCTATCTCATATTTCTATTTGGGGCAGAGAAAACATGGTCGTTTTTAGTGCCTCAAAAACTCAGTTCCTCCATCTCTCCACTCGACACAACCTTCTACACTTCGATGATATTTTTTTTGAAAACACAACTTAAAACTTCATCTGTCCTTAATATTCTCTATGTTTCTTTTTCTTTTGATCCTTCTTGGAAAGATCACATTACCTCTCTTTCTAAAGAAGCTTCATAGGTGTTCTGAGGAACCTTCTGAATTTCTTCACTCTACTCTAGATGCTTTTTCCTTGTATAGGTGTTGTTCACCCCTATATGGAGTATGCATCACACATCTGGGGTGGTTACACTCATACAGCTCTCTTTGAAAAAATGGAATCTAGGATTTTTCGTCTTTTCAACTTTTCCTCTCTCACCAATTCTCTCCTGTCTCATTTTGCCCTTCGGATTGTTGCGTCACGCTCTTTACACTATGCTTATTACAAGAGTCATTACTCTTCTGAACTCTTATGTCACACACCTCCTCCATTGAGATGAGCTCGTGCGATACGGCTCACATTTTCTGGAACACACTCCCTTTATATGTTTTCCCAACTTTCATTTACTTGCACTCTTTCAATCGCCATGTATCAGGACATGTCAGCCTTTAACAACCAGGAACGGTTATTTATCCAACTCATGTGGAAATTGGTAGGTATACGACCTTTGCAAACCGAAGGGTATATATATATATATATATATATATATATATATATATATATATATATATATATATATATATATATATATATATAATATAAATAAGAAAAACTGATCAAAAAAGTTTGATGCTTCTCAGATTGAAAACTAAATTAAACCAGATTATTTTAACAATTACTGAAAATCCAAATGAATATAAAAGTAATATTCAGCTGGTGTAAAACCGTTTTATGCTTTTCATTTTACAAAATATTTTCCTATTTGTATGTTATTTCTTTATATTAAAAACCAAGCTGTAAATACAATACAATAAAATACAATACAATACGATACAATGCAATAGAATAAAATAAAATACAATGCAATGCAATGCAATGCAATGCAACGCAATACAATATACAATTTAATGCAATTTAATAAAATGCAATTAAATGTAATGCAAAACAGTTCCATACAAAAACATACAACACAATACAATATAATACAATGCAAATACAATACTTTCAGTTTAGGTTATGACTAGTATTTTTTTTTACATCCGATTAAAAGATGATTTCTTTTTTTAAGCTCACATCTCACGTCCATTGCCCTATTATAGGAAAGAAATTTTTCTAGGTAGTATATTTCTAGGACCTCAAAGTGGGATTGAACCGACGCCCTCAAACACGTGAGTTAATCGCTGTACCATTTGAGCCACGTTAGACGTTTCTATAGCATATGAAAAAATTTGACACGTCGCAACCAAAGATGATTAAAATAGATGAAAAAATTTGACACGTCACAACCAAA
>SEYY01005459.1:10000-17500 GCA_009176605.1 Armadillidium nasatum
TATATATATATATATATATATATATATATATATATATATAATATATTATATATATATATATATATATATATATATATATATATATATATATATATATCTTTCTACTTGACATAACCTTCCATCCAACTATGACATCTTCTTCGAAAACACTCGACTCAAACCTTTATCTGTCCTCAATATTCTCGGTGTTTCTTTTTCTCGTGATCTTTCTTGGAAAGATCACATTACCTCTCTTTTTAAACAAAATTTTAAGACGTTGGGTGTTTTGAGGTGCCTTCGTGAGTTTCTTACGCCACCACAGTTGCTTGCTACTTATAGGGGTGTTGTTCCCCCTTGTATAGAGTACGCCTTACACATCTGGGGTGATTTCCACACATACAGCTCTTCTCGAAAAGGTGAAATATAGGGCTTTTCATCTTATAAACTCTTTTTGATCTTACCAACTCTCTCAAATCACTTTCTGCCAGTCGAATTGTTGCATCACTCTCTTTATACTATCGCTATTACTGGCCATTGCTCTTTTGAACTCTCACGTCGCATGCCTCCTCCATTGAGAATGGCTAGTGCGACACTGCTTTCTATACAGTCTCACCATTTTTTTGTCCAAATCTTCAACCCCAGCATTATCTGCTTTGCTCACTCCTACATGTACACTACTGGTGAAGTCTGGAACAAACTCCCTTTATCTGTTTTCGCAACTTCCTTTGACTTGCACACTTTTAAACGCAGTGTATCGGGTCACTTCGGCTATTAGCGACCAGATTTCTGACATTTCGAACTCGAAATTGGTAAGCCTCTGGATTTTGCCCACCAGAGGAGACAATATATATATATATATATATATATATATATATATATATATATATATATATATATATATATATATATATATATATATATATATATATATATATATATATATATATATATATATATATTATATCTCTCCTTCAATAAATGCTTTCAGTACATAAAAGTCTTAAATTTGAAATACTAATTAAAAAAAACACTAAAATATATTTATTAAATGAAAATAAAACAGTTTCAACGTTAAATTACTTTGCTCTATTTTATCAAAGTTAGAAGAGTGATACGACATTGTTTTTTTCTCATATAAGATATTAAAACTTTAAACATATTAATATTTATTGTTTTTAATTAGGTTGCTATTTAAATTTTCAAAATAAACTTATGAGTAACAAAACTTGTGAAATTGGTAAAAAATGAAAAACGATATATATATATATATATATATATATATATATATATATATATATATATATATATATATATATATATATATATATATATATATATATATATATATATATATATATATATATATATATATATATATATATATATATATATATATATCATATATCATATTTATAAAGAACAATTGTCTGATTCAATTTACTACCAATGGTTGCAAAATATCTTAAAAATTTTTTTGCCTTCCTCGTGTAAAAATTCTTACAGAGAAAAGGGTGTTCAGTGACCTTGATCAACGATCGAAAGTAAAAAGTTAGCCCATTTCCCATGGAAACACCAATATAATACCTTGCCTTTGATTAAGAATTGCTTCGCAAATCCATAAATGTGTATTATATTTTAAACGAACCTTTACTCGTTTGATATCTCAGAATGACCCAAAGGCCATTCAATTACATGCTTCGCTTTTGCTTTACTCAACTTTGACTTAGTGACCTTCTTTCGTAATCATACGCAAAATAATTTTACGATTACATTCACACATGACCTTTATTATTTCCGATAAATCAATTTATTATTTTTTTTGTGAAAATTTCGCAGTGGTTTTTCAACCAGAATAACCTCTGTCCAGGTTTTCAATTTCAAATGGTTAAAGATCGTCACTTTTCTCATATCATCACTCACCTTCATCTCATCTTTATATCAGAACTAGATCCTTTTACCTCAACACTGAACCAGTTTTTTACTTTTTTTTTTTAAATATTATATATATATATATATATATATATATATATATATATAATATATATATATATATATTATATTATATATATATATATATATATATATATAATATATATATTATATATATATATAGTATTATATTCAGATAGTTAAAAAAATAGGAAGAAATAAATGTAGGATCAAGGAGAGATCTAAAGGAAATCTGTGCTAATTTCTTCTATCCTTTCATATATATATATATATATATATATATATATATATATATATATATATATATATATATATATATATATATATTATATATATTATATATTATATATATATATATATATATATATATATATATATATATATATATATATATATATAATATATATATATTTATATATATAATGATATATAATAAATAATAATAATAATAATAATAATAATAATAATAATAATAATAATAATAATAATAATAACGATGCTAAATTTCGAACCACCAAAAGAAATCTGTTTGTGAAAAAGATATTTGTTGAAAACCTGCTTCAAATTATTCCAAATTAAAAGCAAGTAGAGAAAAGTAGATGAATGCTCCAATGGACGATGGTGAAGTTCAATGTCAAGACTCTCGTACTTGCGGCCATTTAGAATTATAACTGTATCTTCCTACATGTTATTATAATATTTTAAATAACTTATTTTTATTACTTGAATTATAAATATACATTTACAAGAATTAATCCATTTCAAAATATTATTTTCCGTTATATTTTGAAATAAAAAGATTTCAAATGAAATATAGGTGAACTTCATACAAACTGCTGGAAAAAAACCCACAGGAAAAATTTACTTCTATCTTCCTACTTGTAATGAATATAAGATTTTTCTTAGCAGGACAATGTAATACAATAAAAGCAAAAATAGTTTTCCTATTTCACAATACTATATGGATTTGAAAGATTAAAACATATGATAAAAATCTTCCTTTATCCACTTCCCATTCTCATCCCCCGAAAAATTTATTTCTTCAGACTTTGAAGAATAACTTAGCCTCTACTTTGAACTCATTTAACAAAGTTTAAAATTATTACGAAAAGAAAATATTGTTTCGTTGCAACATCAAAAACTCATTTATCAACTTTGATATTGAAGAACATTCATACTTTTGAGTGAGATCTTGAACCAAGCCATTAAATATTACCGTATATCTGAAAAGCATATATAATAAAAAAAAAACTTTGCATGTAGTATAAAGGTTATTAAAAAAACCTAGACAAGAATTTGTAGCAAAATCTTAATTTCAATTAGTTTTTAAAGCTGAGACCTATTTGGAAAGCTTATGTGATTTTTAAACTTATTTTACATATCTGGTCACCCATTTCTTCTTATTCTTATCAATAATATATTGTATTGGAACCATAAATACCGAATAAATGAGCTGGCAATATATATATATATATATATATATATATATATATATATATATATATATATATATATATATATATATATATATATATATATATATATATATATATATATATATATATATATATTATATATATATATATATATATATACAACTATATCTTCGAATATAGCAAAACATATTTTTCGTATTTCTTGGATATATATATATATATATATATATATATATATATATATATATATATATATATATATATATATATATATATATATATATATATATATATATATATATATATATATATATATATATATATATATATATATATATATATATATATATATATATATATATATATATATATATATATATATATATATATATATATATATATATATATATACAAAAACTTTTTAGGAGATTAGGTGTTCTAAGGTGATTTTGAAATTTCTTTTCATCATCTCAGTTGTTAGTTCTGTACAGGGACGTTGTTCATCTTTGAATAAGAAGTTTGCATCATAAATCTGGTGTGGTTAAACACATACTCCACTCCTTGGATAATGTGGAGTCTAGGACTTTTCGTTTGTCCACTCTCCTGCTCTCAGAAACTCCCTTCAATCTTCTTCAGGCTGTTGAACTACAACTGCATTATCCTCCTTTACTATCGCTCTTAAAAACAACATTGCCCTTCTGAACTCTCTTGTGATGTTCCTTTTCCTTTAAGAGAACTTGTGTGAGCCTTCTTTACACACAGTCACATCCTTTCTTTGTCCAACTCTCAGACCCAAGACTTAATCCCTATGTTCAATCTTGCATTGGTAAATTTAGAATCAATCTTCCTTTATCAATTTTTCCAATTTTCGACTTCCACACTTTCAAACTCAGTGCATTGGGCATGTCGGCCTTGTATTTCAACCTGCTTTTTAGATTTTGCCCAACTCAAATGAAATTCATTAGACCTTCGTCCTAAGAAAGATATATATATATATATATATATATATATATATATATATATATATATATATATATATATATATATATATATATATATATATATATATATATATATATATATATATATATATATATATATATATATATATATATATATATATATATATATATATATATATATATATATATATATATATATATATATATATATATCCTATATATATATATATAATATACCTCAGCGTTATAAAAATATAATGAATGGCAGAATGCGTTTTCCTTTTTCTGTTTCTTTTTTCTTTTTCTTTTCCTTTTTCTAAACAGATTATAAGTATTATTCAACTGTTTCTTATTTTTCAGCGATCGACGCGGAACAATTTTTTTCACTTTTATAGTTTTATATAAAGGGAGTTTTTGATGCGTGAAAACAACCACTATTATTATTATTATTATTATTATTATTATTATTATTATTATTATTATTATTATTATTATTATTATTATTATTATTATTAGTTGTTGTTGTTGTTATTATTTTTTTATTATTATTATTATTATTATTATTATTATTATTATTATTATTATTATTATTATTATTATTATTATTATTATTATTATTATTATTGTTGTTGTTGTTGTTGTTGTTGTTGTTGTTGTTATTATTATTATTATTATTATTATTATTATTATTATTATTATTATTATTATTATTATTATTATTATTATTATTATTATTATTATTATTATTATTATTATTATTATTATTATTATTAGGGAAGTGCCAGTTAATATCTTGCTAGTATTTATTAAAGCTAGTGAGTTTTCCTTTACATTTTTTTCCTCACTTTTATAAAGCAAAAATTTGCACACAGATTCATTGCACAGTAGCAAATACACACACACACACACACACACACACACACACACACACGTACAAGTAAAGAGATGTAAACTCTCTTACATACAAGCCATAATTATAGGTTCTCGCAGTACGTTACGACCATTTGATGAATTGGTCTCTTTAAGTGGCTAATTGGAGGTAGGAGGAAGCAAGTCAGAAGATCTCTTATTTAAGCACTTTATAAAAGACTCTCTATTTTAAATCATTTATTTATTATTCTTTTTCAATCTAAATAAAGAATTATTCTGTTACATTCACTTCCTACGTCACAACAAAACAATAACAATAAGGCATAAATACTCATATATATATATATATATATATATATATATATATATATATATATATATATATATATATATATATATATATATATATATATATATATATATATATATATATATATAGCATTAAGATTATAAAACTGTACAGAGTATTATTACAGTATTAAAAAGGGTTCAATTACTTTGACTTGAACTTTCAGTTAATAGGATTAAACATTGGGTCTCGTGATCCTAATTAAAACATCCCACCAATGTAGCTCCATTCACTTACTGCTTGTGAAGGTTCTTTACATTGGTAATAAGAGGAAAAAAATACAGTGGATCATCTTAAATATTACATTTGAAATGAACAGTTTGCAAATGAGACCATATGGGATACTTTTAGTTTTTCTGCCATGTGTGTGAGAAGGGAACATTCTTATATGGTCTAAATATTTATATACATTTACATTGCTAATATTTAAACCATTTTCTCCAACAATAATAGTATTTGAATAGTCTTGTAATATATATATATATATATATATATATATATATATATATATATATATATATATATATATATATATATATATATATATATATATATATATATATATATATATATAGTATATATATATATATATATATATATATATATATATATATATATATATATATATATATATATATATATATATATATATATATATATATATATATATATATATATATATATATATATATATATAATAATATATATAATTATAATTATAATTAATTTTGAAGTTGAAGTGAGGGTAAATGTGAATTTAAATCCCTTTTTTTATAGACTTTATTATTATTATCGACTCACTCCTCTTTAAAAATTCTAATTATTGTTTTAGTAATAAAATATCTTATATTTAAATTGGCTTTAGTTTTTCTTCTCAAAGTTATTATTGAGACTTATTAGAGAAATTTAAAAAAAAATGAGAGCTTTAATGACTTTAACAACTGAAATAAAAATAAAATAGCATCGAACTCTGATTTTGACGTATTAAACTAGGGATTATTTTGGAATTAAATCTATAATAGAAGCAAGAAAAGGGGTGGGGGGTGGGGGGGTCATTTAGTCTACCACCATCTGGAAAGAACAATTCTTGTAAAATTGTAAATAAAAAATGAGTCTAAAACATTGATTCATTTATTTTAACCCTTTATATATATATTAACTTATATTTAGTAATTAATTTGTACCCAATGTTGCTGTTGTTAAGTACTTGTGAAAAATAATTCTTTCTTCAGTTTCATTTCTTTAAAAAAAAAAAAAAAAAAAAAAGACAAAGGAAAAATGAAAAATAAAATAAAAATAAAAATTGCGAGCACGGGCCTGATCGAAAGGTCCATTTAAGTTTACCAGATTCATTTTCACGGGAACATTGATTATGAGAAAAATAATAATAATAATAATAACAATATTTAAAAACATTTTGTAACTCCTCCTTTACGGAAACAAAATTAAACGTTTCAATATTTTTTATTCGACTTTATCGAAACTTTTTTTTCAGAAACAAATTTAGAGTACAGGGATTCTATTTTAGAAAGTTCTAGAAAGAAAGTAACTTTTCAGAAAGTGATTTTAGAAAATAAAGTTTTAAATTGATAATTTTATAATATGTAAGAACTGTTTTTTTTCTTCTTTTTTTTCCCTTTTATTAACTCTTATAACATCTGTTTCCTGTGCAGAAGAAAAACACAAGTGAAATTTCTCAAGTGTTTTTGCTTTGAAAACCAAAACAATTCTTTCTCAATTTTTCTCATTACATTAAAAATGAATTTGATAACAATTATCATGTTCTTCAACCTCAAAAACTCGTGTTTTCATACAAGTTGTAAAATCTTCCATTTTTACACCGCGAAATAATTTTCACGTAAAAAAAAAAAATTTAAAAAAAATTCAGAATTTTGTTTTTTTTTTTTTTTTTTTTACTTTTTATATTTTTCCTTTATTTTTTTATTTCATTTTC
>SEYY01005460.1:5000-12500 GCA_009176605.1 Armadillidium nasatum
ATAATTTAAATAGTTTCCTCACTTTCCATAACTTAAACACCTTCCTCACTTTCCATAACTTAAGCACTTTCCTCACTTTCCATAACTTAAACACTTTCCTCACTTTCCATAACTTAAACACTTTCCTCCCTTTCCATAACTTAAAAACTTTCCTCACTTTCCCTAACTAAAACACTGTCATCCCTTTCCATAACTTAAGCACTTTCTTCACTTTCCATAACTTAAACTCTTTCCTCACTTTCCAAAACTTAAACACTTTCCTCACTTTCAATAACAAACACTTTCCTCATTTTCCATAACTTAAACACTTTTCTCGCATTCCATAACTTAAGCACTTTCCATAAAAAACACTTTCCTCACTTTAAATAACAAACACTTTCCTCACATTCGATAACTTAAACACTTTCCATAACTTAAACACCTTTCCTCACTTTCCATAACTTAAACACTTTCAAACGCTATGAAACGGATCATGTCCTCCCTTGAATTGACTGATTTTTTATTTGGGTCTCACAACTCTGGTTGATTCCATGTATGGCACTGGCTTATTCCACCATACGAAATTTAAGATAAAAAAATATATATATATATATAATATATATATATATATATATATATATATATATATATATATATATATATATATATATATATATATATATATATATATATATATATATATATATATATATATATTATATATATATATATATATATATATATATATATATATATATATATATATATATATATATATATATATATATATATATATATATATATATATACACATGATATATTCATATGCTGAATTTGCACTAATCAAATGAATATGCACATGAATATATTGGTGTGCGTACTGTCGTATTATTATTTATAATTGCACATAAACACTTTCATATAAAACTGTAAACCTGATTTTTTCTTTTCTTCTTCCTTCTCTTCTTCGTCTTTCCCTTCCACCACCTTTTATTCTCCTTCATCTTCCCTCATTTACGAACCTTCCCCCAAATATGAACATCAGTATTCAAGGGAGCAATTGAAGTCACTCTCATTCCTATCAAGGCTTGACGAAGTGTTCTTCAGTATTATGGTACAATGCGTGACTCACGTATTTGAAGACTGGTTCAACCCTTCATGTGGATCCTTGAATGAAACTTTCACGAAAGTTCTCCTCAAGTAGGGAATTGCCGACGATTTCCTTCTTTATGAAAAATGAATTGTCAAAATAAAAATTAAAAAAAGTTTTGAGAACGTTTTTGAACTTAAGGGACGAGATTTCTGAATTGGGACCCCATTTGATGAGCTTCTAATTTATATTTATAGGTTCAAGCTCAAGATCAAGTCTTAATAATTCCGCTTTTCATTGCTACTCTTAGTTTGAAAAACCTTGCTAATAACTACAAATAACCGTCACTATTTGGAAAGCTTTGAAATAGCTTCATTACTATTTTCTCCATATAAGTGGCGCAAAGAAAACAAGGTAGTTTTCATTGCTTCAAAAACTCAGTTATTTCATCCATCTACTAGGCGTAGCATTTCCCTATTGTGTTTATTTCTAAACCACACAATTCCTCCGACCTTAATATTGCCTCCTTATAAGTATCACTTAATTGTTTTAAATAAATAATCTTTTAAAGGATTGAGTGTTCATAGGCGCCTTCAGAACTCAGCACCATGCTAGATGGGTTATTAGATCAGTATAATGAACTACAACCACCATTTATCTCTTCCTGGAAGGAGTATGTCTTTTAGATAAGACAAGATAGAATAAATCCCCACTCTTGTTGATTCCCTCAAATCTCCCTCTGGGATTGAACCATCGCATCTTTTTTCTAATTTTATTGCTAACGGAACTCTACCCATCTAAACGCAGCATACTTTCTCCTCTTCTGAAGACAGATCATGCAAATCTCTATCTCAAATAATTTCATTCTTTCTCTGTTCAACTCTAACCATAAACATTCGTTTATGAATTGTATAAGTAAAATCTGGAACAGGTTGACTACTTTCTATTTTACCTTCCATTGAATTAAACCCCTTCAACCTCCTCGTACCTGGGAAACTTGTTATTTAATTTGAAATTGTAGTTAGATTACGTCAATCCTGGTGGGTTTCACTAGGACCTTGTACTTTTTAACATTAGAGATTTTATATATATATATATATATATATATATATATATATATATATATATATATATATATATATATATATATATATATATATATATATATATATATATAATATATATATATAGAGAGAGAGAGAAAGAGAGAGAGAGAGAGAGAGAGAGAGAGAGAGAGAGAGAGATAAAAAAAACTTGTTATATGACTTTGTAGCATAAAAAGGGCAAGAAAGTCTTTTAACTTTTTAAAAGTTTTGTAAAGTAAATTTGCATAAATTATGCAAAATTAATTATATTGACCAACACAAATTATGCAAATATAATCAGCAAAATTATAAGAAAAATTTGAAAACAAAATAATAATACATATTCTCTTCTGTATATAAAGATAAAAAGAAAAAAAAAAGTTTCTTTTTGTTAATTTTTTTTTTAATAGATAAATTTAAAATTAATAATTATATATATTATATATATATATATATATATATAATATATATATATATATATATATATATATATATATATATATATATATATATATATATATATATATATATATATATATATATATATATATATATATATATATATATATATATAATATATATATATATATATATATATATATATATATATTATATATATATATATATATATAATATATATATATATATATATATATATATATATATATATATTAAATAAGTATTATTATTAATTAAAAAAAAAAAAAAAAAAAGTATTAAAAAAATATTTTATAAAAAAATAGAAAAAAAAAAAAAAAAAGTTTTTTTTTTTTTTTTTTTTTTTTTTTTTTTAAAGAAATTGAAAATATAAAAAAAGAATTTCAAATTACATTCAACTAAATAATTAATTTTTTTAATTAAGATTTCTACTAAACAAAATTTCCAGTTTACCCCGAAGAGTAATTTGGCGAGTCTCGGAACAAGTTTCAAGTTGTTACAAACAAACAGACAGAAAAATTTATTTTAATAATTATCATAAGGAAAATAAATGAAACTAGAAAAAATTTAAAATTAATATATATTATATATATATATATATATATATATATATATATATATATATATATATATATATATATATATATATATATATATATATATATATAATATATATATGCCGCAAAATTGCTAAAACCATAAAAATGGTACATTGAAAAACTTTGTAACCTAATAAATTTACTTAAGAATTCATTGTTAGATTTATTAACGAGAGAGATAGAGAGAAATAGAGAAAGATAGATAAAGAGATAGAGATATAAAGATAAAAATGATAGAGATAAATTAGAAAAACATCCATTTTTCGGTCAAAAGTTTATCGTCATTCATTTTAAAATAAAATATTTGGTTTTGATTTGTCATTTCCAAGGCTAAAAATTTAAAAAGAAAATTGACATTTTTCAGCAATAGTTAACCAGTTATTTGAAATATAAAATTTTAATACAGCCTTTAAGATTATATATATATATATATATATATATATATATATATATATATATATATATATATATATATATATATATATATATATATATATATATATATATATATATATATATATATATATATATATATATATATATATATATATATTATATATATATATATAAATTAAAACCAAATAAGAATGCAAGTTAAACAAGGACAAGTTCATAAAGAAAATAAGTCAATTGGAAGGATCAAAAACTTTATCTCAGCCTTTAATTAATACATGTAATTTAAGTTAGAAAGAAAATATTAAATAAATAATACCAACAAATTCAACCACAGCTACCAACAATCAAAAATGTATTAAAACTAAATTTCTAAATTAAAAAAAATAATAACGGTTTTGAATCAGAAATTTTATAATTAGGCGAATCTAAAGATAAAAAAATTTAATTAATTTTTAATTTCAATGAAAAGGATATTAAAAAAAATTTAGAAAAATAATTTATTTTAAAAGATACAAATATCCTTATTTATCTTATATAAAAATTTAAAGCTTCAGAATTGTTATGATGATTTTAACTAAATTTCAAAATAGTTTGAAGCATTTAATTTTTAAAATAAATACTGTTAAATAAAAGGCATTTAATTTATACTGAAAATTTTTGCGCAAATCTATAATATTTACACCATCCTTTAAACAATATTTTAAAATTTCTTTTATTTCTAGTAAAATAATTTAATCCTATGTTAAAAGAACCAAAATATCTTTTAACAGAATTTTCTTGGTTAGCAAAGAGAGCTTTACATAACATTTCAAATTCAACGCTGGATAGTGTGCAAACATTGTCTTTTATGCTCATCAAATCATTTTCTGTTAATTCAAGCCATCCAAATTTTTCTTGCATATGAAAATGATTGTTTAGACATTCTTTGCAAGTAAATGACGTCAGTGAGAGAAATAATTCCTTCTTCAGGTCTTTCACTTCGTCTGTTCTTGTTATACAATAGTTAAGGACTTTCTCTTCTTGGTTCCAATTTACGATATTTGGTTTATTATATTGGAGAAGTACTCTATCTCGAGCCAGAGATATTTTGTACTTCCTCAATTCGTTACTGGTAGTAAAACCCCAGTTTAAAATCTTTTCAACTAGTTCTGAATCCCCTTTTTGAATTAAAGCTATAATTAGTTTTTTCACTGGACTTAAACAAAAGAAATTGTAAGTAAACAATTTAAAATCATTTTCCGATGGTAGGGACCACCTTATTAGCGTATCTGCTTCTTCTAATCTATTCTCACTAAGTAAATCTTTTAAATAAATTTCTGCTCTAGAAGAAATAATGAGTTTATTCTTAAAACTTGCAATATTTTCCGGTAACAAAACACATTTCAAAAATATGTCAGCTAATCCATACTTTTTATTTTCTATTAATCTGAAAGTGATGTTCTTTAGTAAGTTAGAAATAATATTTGGACAGTAAAATTTTTTGGCATGTTCAAGCACTAACTTTAAATTGAATCTATCAAAATGTGTAAATGGTTCAATCTCTAAAAGTTTTTTCATAATTAATTTTATGTGAAAGGTATTTGTTTCTCTGCAAATGAAATTTTTATAATTTTCTGGTGCATCCATCCATAATTCTTTGAACAGTAACTTGTAATTGCAAATTCGTCCTTCGTGTCCGTTATTTTTTTCAATAATTTTTATCAGTATAAATGCGAGATCTTCGTGGTTTAAAATCCCCCACATTAGATGAGCATACTTGAGAAAATGAATCTGAAATGGCCAATTCAAAAGGCCTGCCAGAACAATATAACTGTATCTAGTTGGAGAATTTTTAAAAATTTCAGTTTTTTCCTTTTCATTTAATATTTCGAAAGTGTTTAAAAATAAATTCATATAATAGTCCTCAGGAACCCATTTTCTTTCATAATTTAAAAAACCTACATAATATTTTTCTGCCACTGACTTTAGAATTAAAGTTGAGATTTCTATTTTTCTTTTCTCTATGAATGACGATGGAAATTGCCTCAGCATTAGGTAATTTCCCATCTCAATAGACAGTTTTTTCAAAAGTTTAAAATATGTGTTCCACGATGTTTCACTTCTCCAGAACTTTAACCATTCTTTTACTAATGTCGGGAGATTAACTAGCTCCTCATATGCTGAACTTAAAATCTTTTCTTTTATTTCTTTAGGAAGTTTATTAAAAACTTCTTCAGATTTTTCACTGGTCGTGAAAAAAAAGCTGTAATACAATTTAAATCTTTCAAAGCTATCAAATCTATTGTCAATTATCATTTCATTTAATGCAGTTAAATAATCTATTGTTCCGTGCTGATCAAATATAGATCTTTTAACAACATATCGTGTAGAGTGAAATGGAACCCCAAAAACAAAATAATTATAATGAGCCCATTTTAAAAGCTTTGTGCTAAGTGTAAGAACAAAACTGACTATTATTTCATTTAATTCTGATGGATAAAAATAATTTTTCAAAATTTTAAACGTGGCATCCTCCAATTCTTTATTCCATTGTAAAAAAGAACACTTTTCTCTTTCACATTCTTTTCCTAAAATGTTGTCGCAACGTATTTCCTTGAAGATTATGTCCTTTATATGTGAACTATTGCAAATAGAAATAGCAATTTCCATCGAAGTAATATATAATAAACTTCCCATTGCAAATTTTTTTTCAACTTCAGGAGTAAAATCTGGAAAGAGAAAAAAAATTTTTTTTTATTTGCAAAACATATAAATAAATAATTTCCAAAAAAATAATAAGAAACTTCAACATTTTTAAGAAATTTAATGCCCACAAATTTCGGCGAGAACTCCTTCGATTCATTCTCAAGGCTAACAATAGAATGAACAAACTAACAATAATTAAAATAAGAAAATAACAGAAAAAATTTCAACCTCTTCTGACCAAATTAACAGTACCTAAAAAACTTTTATTCCTCATGCTGGTGGACTTGCTATTTTTGGAGAGAATGAGTTACCAAATTGAATAGAAAATTAATGGAATATTCAAAAATTAATTATCCCTATCTTAATCTTAAATTAATTTTTAATAATAATAGCAAAATTGCCAAAGTTTTTCAAGTATACGGAAAGACTACCTATTCCTTTTTTCTCATCAATGATAAATAAATACAATGGTGGTAGATTTGATGATCTCAATATTGGAAAGACAACTCGAAGTCTTCCAACTCCAAATGCTGAGCACAAAAGTGTTTCTTTCAGAACTTTGGACCAGTTGCATCACCCCCACCCCCTCTCCACCTAATTCTGCTATCAACACTCATTCTCTCCAATTACATCGTCCAATACAAGATTCAAATTTTAAAATTTTGGATTTGGAGCATGAGCTTGGACCTCCATTTGCTGGAATCTTTATAATATTTGGCATCACAAACCTAAATTAAATGAAAATTTACATTCTAATATAATTCCGAAGTTAGATTTCGACACGACAGAACTTTTTCAATATGTTAAATTTTATACATTTATTTATTTTACATTGGAATTATATATATATAAATATAATATATATATATATATATATATATATATATATATATATATATATATATATATATATATATATATATATATATATATATATATATATATATATATATATATATATATATATATATTATGTCTCCTCTGATGGGCAAAGGCCGGAGGTCTACCAATTTCCACCAGAGTTGGGGAACAGTTGGAAATATGGTCGCTAATGGAAGACGTGACACGATACACAGCGTTTAATAGTGTTCAATTCAAAGAAAGTTGAGGAAAACAGATAAAGGGAGTGTGTTCCAGACTTTACCTGTAGAGTACATATAAGATTGAGCATAGCGATTAAGTATAGGATCGGAGAGATTTGGACAGAGAAAGGATGAGACTGTGTGGA
>SEYY01005461.1:0-5000 GCA_009176605.1 Armadillidium nasatum
ATAATAATAATAATTTTAAATTGATTGAACGTTTTCAATTTTTGTGAAGTAACAAAAAGTAAATTTTTCGTTGTTTTGAACTTCCTCCCCAAAAATTGACTATTTTTTTTTTTGCTTGAAAAATAAATTGAGATTATTTTGTAAGAGTGAAAAGTTTTTGTAAAAAAATGAAAAAAAACTTTTGATGAAGAAGACGAACGATGAAGAAAACTTTGTTTACAAAATACTTTTAAACTTAAGCTCGTTTCTTCCTCACAAAAATACTCTACTCCATCCTATACACATTTATTTCTTTCTCTTTCACTTCCATATATAATAATAATAATAATAATAATAATAATAATAATAATAATAATAATAATAATAATAATAATAATAATAATAATAATAATAATAATGTATTTGTAAAAACCAGTGATTTGAATTTAAATTTTCTTTATTTAAAGTTGTTATTATTTGACCTTATAAAAATCCTTCGTGATTTTATTAATTCTCTTCTAAATGCAATGTTGCGTTGCTTCGTGATTGCGCAGTGAACTTTTGCTCTTTTGGAGCCCCCCCCCCCTTCTCCACCTCCCTCCGTCATTCTACGGCACTCAATAGTCCCCCCATGAACGTTCAATGGCGTCCCCCCCCCCAGTGGGAGTCGATTTGATACACTTAATTTGATTCAAGATAATAAAATGATGAAAGCATCATACTGCTTCGATGCTATACTCAAATCTTGGACAAGTGAGAAAATTTTGTTTTTGGCTTGTCGACGATTTGACCTGTCGACGATTTTTCCTGTCTACGATTTGGGGTAATCCCCACTGCTTCTACATTCTCAGAGTCTACATCTTACGCTTCTTCATCTGTTCCGCCATCTGCAGAACCTGCTTCTTCATCTGTTCCAACATATGAAACATATAAGGTCAATATATAAGTTAGAAAGAGGCAATGAATAAATATTAATAGAAGAGAATATAAAAGAAACTGAATAGAGATGTTATAAAAATTTGTAATAAAAAATATTATAACTGGCAACTCAGTAATCCGTTTGTTTACTGGTGTGTGCATGTGTTTATTTTTTTTTTTTTTTTATTTATTTATTTTTTTTTTTTGTGTGTGTGTGTGTGTGTTTGTGTATGTGCGTGATTGTTGAGGAAAGAGAGGGAAATCAGAGTCCTATTTTACTGTTATTGAAATACAAATTTTTAAATGTTTCCTTTAAAAGTTAAAAAAAAAAATATAATAATCTCAATCAAATTTTACCCTTAAATTCAGATGACTTAAAAGCCATTTTTCATTGTTCCAATTAATTAATTACAACAATTTTGAACATTAATTTCTATTTTCTAGCGGAGCTCGAAAAGTTTCTAGAAAAGGTCTTTTTGTTGCAACTAACCGAATGTAAAAATTTCCATTTTTCTTTCAAATTTTCTCTCTCTCTCTCTCTCTCTCTCTCTCTCTCTCTCTCTCTCTCTCTCTCTCTCTCTCTCTCTCTCTCTCTCTCTCTCTCTCTCTCTCTCTCTCTCTCTCTCTCTCTCTATCTATCTTTCTATCTATCTTTATTCTCTCTCTCTCTTCTATCTATCTATCTATCTATCTATCTATCTATCTATCTATATATCTATCTATCTATATATATCTCTCTCTCTCTCTATCTATCTATCTTTCTCTATCCTATCAGTAGTTGAGCATGAAAACTATTGGTTAAATAAGCCTAACGAGAACCGGTTTTATTTCCGGTTTGATTGACCGAAGGTCAAAGGCTACCAACGCTTCCGTGTTGTTATGAAAGCGTGACGATATTTTTTCGATCGTTTGAATATTTTATAATTAATTAATTAAATCGGAAATCTTGTTAATTCTCGGTGGACAGACAGACAGACAGCCGTTTGACGCGTCCGCTTGTTAAAAACTCCCAGATCAAATGGTGCTTACCCGCTTGTTAAAAAACTTTATTTATTTTTTATTATATATATATATATATATATATATATATATATATATATATATATATATATATATATATATATATATATATATATATATATATATATATATATATATATATATATATATATATATATATATATATATATATATATATATATATATTAGAGTGATGGATCGGATGTCATATTTTCTAATTTGCGGATGCGGATGCGGATGCGGATGTCGAATTTTGGAGAAGTGCGGATGCGGATGCGGATGCGGATGTTGAATTTTTGAAAGTGCGGATGCGGATGCGGATGCGGATGTTGAATTTTCGAAAATGCGGATGCGGATGCGGATGCGGATGATGCATCCGAGATGCGGATGCCATCACTAATATATATATATATATATATATATATATATATATATATATATATATATATATATATATATATATATATATATATATATATATATATATATATATATATATATATATATATATATATATATATATATATTAGTGATGGATCGGATGTCATATTTTCTAATTTGCGGATGCGGATGCGGATGTAGAATTTTGGAGAAGATGCGGATGCGGATGCGGATGTTGAATTTTGGAAAATGCGGATGCGGATGCGGATGTTGAATTTTCGAAAGTGCGGATGCGGATGCGGATGTTGATTTTTTTGCGGATGCGGATGCGGATGTTGAATTTGTGCGGATGCGCATGCGGATGCGGATGCGGATGCGATTTTTGCGGATGCGGATGCTAATAATATATATATATATATATATATATATATATATATATATATATATATATATATATATATATATATATATATATATATATATATATATATATATATATATATATATATATATATATATATATATATATATATATATATATATATATATATATATATATATATATATATATATATATATATATTAAGGAGAGATGAAGGTTTGAGTTGTGTGTTTTCGAAGAAGATACCGTAGTTGTGTGGAAGATTGTGGCGAGTGGAGAGATGGAGGAATTGAGTTTTTGAGGCATTGAAAACGACCATGTTTTCTCTGCCCCAATTTGAAATGAGAGAAAGATTAGAGGTTAGTTGCTCCAAGGCCACCCTTCTTGCTTCTATTAACTTTCAAAAAGAAAAGAGTAATGAAGGATGGAGTTATCAGCATAGGAGTGGATAGGAGATGAAGTAATAGAGAGAAGGTCATTAATGAAAAGCAGAAAAAGTGTTTGGAATAGGACAGATCCTTGAGGAACACTATTATTAATAGATTTATAGGATGAACGATGTCCGTCTACAACAGTTGCTTTAGAACGACCAGAAAGGAAATCAAAGAGAAGGTCACAGAGAGAAGGATAGATTCCGAAA
The DNA here is from genome assembly GCA_009176605.1 of Armadillidium nasatum. Lineage (NCBI taxonomy): Eukaryota > Metazoa > Arthropoda > Malacostraca > Isopoda > Armadillidiidae > Armadillidium > Armadillidium nasatum. The sequence continues at coordinate 3,321 of SEYY01005461.1, forward strand.
GAGGGAAGTTTGGAAATCAAAGCTTTGTGCCAGACTCTATCGAAAGCCTTCGATATGTCCAGCGCCACAGCAAAAGATTCACCGAAATGCCGAAGAGCGGAGGACCAAGAGTCAGAGAGAAGGGAAAGAAGATCACCAGTAGAGCGTTTCTCACGAAAGCCATACTGGCGATCAGAGATAAGATTAGAAGAATTGAGATGTTTCCAAATCTTCCTATTAAGGATAGATTCGAAAACTTTAGAAAGAAAGGAGGTTAAAGAAATTGGACGGTAGTTAGAGGGTTGAGAGGGGTCCCCCTTCTTCGGCACAGGCTGAATGAGTGCACGTTTCCAGCAAGAAGGGAAGGTTGAAGTAGAAAGACATAGACGAAATTGTTTACCAAGGCAGGGTGCAAGCTCGGAAGCACAGGTTTTGAGAACCACAGGATGAATACCATCAGGACCGTACGCCTTCTTAGTATTACGCTAAGAGAGAGCAGAAATAACATATTTAGAAGAAATTACAATATTAGGCATAAATGAGTTGGAGGGGTTGAAGGAGTAGGAACAGCTCCGGAATCGTCTAATGTAGAATTTAAGGCAAAAGTTTGAGCGAAGAGTTCAGCTTTAGAGGAAGGCAAAACGGCAGTTGAACCGTCAGAAGACACTAGAGGAGGAAAAGAGGAAGAAGCAAATAGTTGACATTTTTTGCAAAATGCCAGAAAGGTCAAGAGGAAGAAGAGCCAGAAAGATTATTGCATTTGCGACGGAGAAAAGAGTTTTTGGTATCTCGAAGAATTGATTATGCACGATTCCGGGATGAAATATAAGTTGCGTGAGTTTCTGGAGTTTGAAGACGACGGTAGTCCCTGAAGGCAGCATCCCTGTGGCGGATAGCACGACAACAAGCAGAGTTAAACCAAGGTTTATTAGGTTTAGTGGAAGGAAAAGAATATGGAATGTACGCCTCCATGCCAGAGAGAATCACCTCAGTTATGCGCTCTGCACACTCCGAGGGACCCCTACCACTGAAACAGTAATCATTCCATGGAAAATCAGAAAAGTACGACCGCAAGTCAGACCAATTAGTGGCACCAAAATGCCAGAAACGTCTCCTCGCTGAGGGCTGGGGCCGTTCTTGCGGAAGACTTGAAGAGACAGGACAAGATACGGAGATAAGAAGATGATCGGATGAACCCAGAGGAGGAAAGAGTTTAACAGTATAAGGAGAAGGATTAGAAGTTAGAAAAAGGTCTAGAATGTTGGGTTCATCACCAAGACGATCAGGGATACGGGTAGGGAAATGCACCAACTGCTCAAGGTTGTTCTGGATAGAAAATTGGAAGGCGAGTTCACCAGCTGGATCATGAGAACTAGATGAAAACCATTGGCGGTGGTGAACATTGAAATCACCTAAAATGATGATTTCGGAGAAAGGAGAAGAAAAAAGAATGTGCTCTATCTATCTATCTACCTATCTATCTATCTATCTATATATATATATATATATATATATATATATATATATATATATATATATATATATATATATATATATATATATATATATATATATATATATATATATATATATATATATATATATATATATATATATTCTTACAAGCTTATTTATGTTAATATTGCAGTAAATAAAATATAGCTTCATGTATAACAAAAAAATTTGATAATCACAAGTATT
>SEYY01005461.1:10000-12500 GCA_009176605.1 Armadillidium nasatum
CTTAATAAATTTTCTAAATAATTAATAAAACATAAAAAATAATATGGTTTACAAAGTTTTACGATAACTAATTTATTTTATTAAAAAATTAAAACTAGTATTTATATAAATTACTTATTTATTAAATTACACCTAACTTTTTTTAAACCTTTATTAAAAAGAATTGAAAGGGACTTCAAAATAAAAATAATAGTAATAATAATAATAAAACATCTGAAAGGATCAATCAAAAAAAAAAAATAAAAAATATATATAATAATATATATAATATATATATATATATATATATATATATATATATATATATATATATATATATATATATATATATATATATATATATATATATATATATATATATATATATATATATATATATATATATATATATATATATATATATATATATATATATATATATATATATATATATATATATATATATATATATATATATATATATATATATATATATATATATATTTTTTTTTTTTTTTTACTTACAACCTTTCCCACAATCGTGGGGTGGTATCTATCGCAGGCCACATCCATCCAAACACTCACCCCTTCACCAATCTTTTCCATTCATTCCTATCCTCTGTCAACCGCACACCCTCCTCCCAATTCTTTCCTCTATCCCTTAACAGCTCCCTGACATTACTTATCCAACTCTCCCCCTATCTCTTTCACCCTCCACTTCTGAAACAAATACCTTTTTAGCCAATCTCTCTTCATTCATCCTACAAACATGTCCAAACCATCTCAGCATACTTTGTTCAGCTCTCTCAACCAAGCTCTGTTCTCCATCCACACATTTCTTATCTAACATTCCTGACTCTATCTCTTCTACCAATTCCACAAACCGCTCTTAGACCTTTCATTTCGAAAACTTCTATTTTTTTCCTCTTTCTAGCGTTCAACCTTCATACTTCACTCCCATACATAACCACCGGTATACAGCATCCCTCGAACATTCTCACCTTCACCTCCCTTGGTAACCTTCCTCTATCCCAAATATCCCTCAAACCACCTAACACCTTCTCCCCTTCTCTTATTCTATGACCAACTTCATCACTCATACTTACATCAACCTCTCCAAAAATCACCCCCAGATACTTAAATGCAGTTACTATCTCCAATTTCTCCCTTCCTACTTTAATTTGTAAATCATCTCCCTCAACCACACCCCTCTCCCCTCCCTCCCTCCCCATTTTTCATCCACAGCACTTTACTTTTACCCGCATTTACTCTTTAAACCCAAATCATCACAACCCTTTACAAACTCATCCACCAATACTTTCAAATTTTCATGTGTTTCAGCCAAAAGTATCACATCATCCGTATACATCAACACACTTGCATCCCACACACCATCATGCTCCCTCATTCTCACCCCTTTCCCTACCCTATCCATTTTACTAACCACTTTATTAATAAATTAAATAACCCCGGAGACATTACACAACCCTGTCTTAGACCAATATTTACATAAAAAAAACTCAGTCTCCATTCTGTTCACTCTCACACATGCCCTGCATATATATATATATATATATATATATATATATATATATATATATATATATATATATATATATATATATATATATATATATATATATATATATATATATATATATATATATAATACCTAACTTTACGTACACTGTATTATGTCCGCACAATTCAATGTCTAACTTTTTTAAATCTTAAATAGGAAATAGAAGAAAGAAACTTTTAACAAATAATAATAATAATAATAATAATAATAATAATAATAATAATAATAATAATAATAATAATAATAATAATAATAATAATAATAGTAAACACATTTATGTATTTAATAAATCGAGGAGAGTGTGTTAAATTTGTTGTATTTGGGAGAGCTTCACAAGTCACGAACTTGTCAATGGCCTGAAGGCCATTTTGTCTGCCTGGAGGGAAATTATAATTTGGTGAAAAGATAGATGACATCAATTTGATAATTACAATTTACCATATATATATATATATATATATATATATATATATATATATATATATATATATATATATATATATATATATATATATATATATATATATATATATATATATATATATATATATTTTTTTGGCTGTCATCGGGAGAGGAGGTGCTTAAACCAGATGGGAAAAGAAAAGATAGAAGAACCAGATGGAAGAGAAGAAAAGAGAAGAGTTGAGAAGAGGAATGAAGAGAAAAGAAGAATGAAAAGAAGAGAAGAGTAGAAGAGAAGAGAGAAGAGAAGAGAGAGAAGAGAAGAGAAGAGAAGAGAGAAGAGAAGAGAAGAGAAGAGAATTATAAGGATAGTTTAGAGAACGTTGTAGAATTATATTGAAAAGAAAATTATTTATCGAACTTAAAAATAAAAACAGATTTATTTTAAAATAATTTTTTAAAAATATTTTCAAAAAACAAAATTAAATAAATCGCAATTAAATTATTTCAAAATTTTCTGGAGGAGCAACAAAACTT
>SEYY01005462.1:0-5000 GCA_009176605.1 Armadillidium nasatum
TTTTTGAGTCTTTCTTTTGTCATAAGAGAATTTATATTTTCATTAACCTACAGAAATCAGTTACAGTTAAAAGTTCTTCCAATTTGTCTATCTAAATATTTATTTCCACTCTATCATAGTTTATGTGAAATGGGATCGTGCTTGTATGACAATGTTCAAAAGAGTTTCATCAGTAATTGGGGCAAATCACCTGTTGGTTGTTAACTTTTAGCATTAAAAATTTGGAAAATTATCTTTCTCTCTCTCTCTCCCTATTTATCTTTCTTATTTATTCAATTAAAAATTATCACACTCTTCAGTGCAAAAGAGGAAAATAATATTTTTATCATGTATAAATAATTAATAATGGTCATTAAGGCTGAATCATCCCAAAAGAGGAAAATTGTTCTTTAATTTATTAAACCTTTTAACAAATCTTGTCCATCAGAAATTGTCCAAATATCTGATCCAAAGGAGGAAAGATCAACCTTTCGTCTCTTTTCAAAAATGACTTTTAAAATACTTTATATTATATACAGTTAATAAAGAATGATGAATGAGTGACTCCCTTGTTATAGGATTGAATTTAATTTGATAATATGATTCTTTATTAAAAGTATGTAAATTTATAAGGTTATTGTCTTATAAAAGAGTTTTCAACACTAATATATAATATATATATATAATAATATATATATATATATATATATATATATATATATATATTATATATATATTATATATATATATATTATTATATATAATATATATAATATTATATTAATAATTTATTAATTATTATTAATTATTATTATTATTATATATTAGGTTGATTGAAATTATTAGAAAGAAACATTTATAAATTTATTTTATTGCTTTCATTTTTTTTTTTCAAACTTATTAATTAAATAATATATTTTCATTTATTTTTTTTATAATATATATATATATAATATATATATATATATATATATATATATATATATATATAGTATAATATGTTATAAATATAAAAGTTAGCTATTATAAAGTTAATATAAGAAACTTTAATCAAATATCAATTACGAATTTTAAGCAAAATCTTCTAAAAATATTTTAGAACTATTGAATTCATTTTTTTTTTTTTTTTTTTACATAAATTTAAACCTAATAAAAGATATGAAACTTAATAAAAAAAAAAAATCTTAGTTTCTAATATTAAAAAAAAAAAAAAAAAAAATCGTTTTTTGTTCCGATTTTAAGTTCTAAGAAGGCCAGCAGCTCCTCGTCAAATTTTTTTGATGATTTAGTCTTGATTTAATAGTCTTGTTCAGCAATTGGAATAAAAATATGCTAAAGAACATTCAATCCAAACCTGAGGTAAATATATGCTGTATATATATATATATATATATTATATATATATATATATATATATATATATATATATATATATATATATATATATATATATATATATATATATATATTATATATATATATATAAAATATATATATATTATATATATATATATATATATATATATTATATAATATAATATATATATATATATAATATATATATATATATATATATATATAATATATATATATATATATATATATATATATATATATATATATATATATATATATATATATATATATATATATATATATATATATATATATATATATATATATATATATATATATATATATATATTATATATATATATATATATATATATATATATATATATATATATATATATATATATGAAGGAAAGAATATGATAACATTATATATAGTACATTCCCTTGAAATTCCTTATCCATAACTAAATAACTATATCTTCAAAAGTAAACAAACTAGTACTTAATTTAAAAAAAAATAATAAATGAGTAAAAAAATTAAATAAAATAAAATAAAAAAAAACTGTTTATTTTAAATTACTTCATAAAGAATTTGTTTTTCAGTTTCATAAATTTTTAAAAAGTTAATTTTTTATTCATATTCAATTACTCTACATAACAATCAATTACAGAACCTGCAATTTAGATAATAATTTATAACAGTAAAAATAATTTAGATAATAATAATTCAAAAAAGAAAAAAAAAATTATTTAGTAAATATAAATTATTTTTTTTACACTATATATATTTACCCTGAAATCAGAGGAAAAAAAATCATTTAAAATAAAAATGTGTTATATATTTACTAATAAATATTTAAATATATATAATGGAAGGGATTCTTTCTAAGGAAAGAAAATAACAAAGAGGAATTTCTGAATTTTGTAATATTTATTATTAAAGAATTTGTTCATAATAGACAAGCAAATAAATAATACATTACTAATGATATATAACAATACATAAAAGATTTATTAGTTGTTTATAATACAATTTAAAATACATTATTATAATTTTGCATGTTTTACACAATATATATATATATATATATATATATATATATATATATATATATATATATATATATATATATATATATATATATATATATATATATATATATATATATATATATATATATATATATATATATATATATATATATATATATATATATATATATATATATATATATATATATATATATATATATATATATATATATATATATATATATATATATATATATATATATATATATATATATATATATATATATATATATATATATATATATATATATATATATATATATATATATATATATATATATATATATATATATATATATATATATATATATATATATATATATATATATATATATATTTATATATATATTATATTTATATATATATATATATATATATATATATATATATATATATATATATATATATATATATGATGTGCTCGTGTGAGTTTTATAAATACAACAATTTAATCTTTAAAAACTTTAAATTTAAAATAACCATAAATAAATTTACTAACCTTTTAATAAAACAGAAAAAAACAGTAATTGATATTCTTCAATAAACCAATTTGCATTTTGAAAAATATACTTTTTTTTTCCCCAACATAATCACGAACCATTCGCAAAAGCAGTCATCAAATTCTCTTAAAAAGAAAATTCTCTTCAATTGAAATAATTTTATTTGAACTTTTGGACTTAAAAAAAAAAAAAAAAAAAAAAAAAAACGTAATTTAAAGACTTTGTACTCGATGATAGTAATAAAAAAAAATAACCATATCGAAAGGGGTAAATGATTTTTAACATGAAAATATATATATTATATATATATATATATATATATATATATATATATATATATATATATATATATATATATATATATATATATATATATATATATATATATATATATATATATATATATATATATATATATATATATATATATATATATATATATATATATGCGAGCGAAAAAGCTTTCTATATACGAATTGTAGATCAAGAGTGAATGAGGGTGAAGATTGAGCTTTCGGATTGGTTTAACATAGGAGTGGGACTGAGACTAGGGTGTGTAATGTCGCCATGGTTATTTAATCTATTGATGAATAGTATAGTTAAGGAAATGGAGGGAGAAGGGAAGGGTATAATGTTGAGAAATATAGAGGGTGAATGTTTCACTTTTTGCAGATGATGCGATGTTGGTGGCAGAATCTAGGAAAATGTTGAGAATGATGGTGAGAGAGTGTGAGAGGAAATGTTCGAACATGAGGTTGAAAGTCAATCCACAGAAAAGTAAAGTTATGAGAATTGAAGGAGGGAATGAGTTGATGTGGAGGAAAGAATGGGGATGTGAAAGGGGGAGAAAGGAAATTTGAAGAGTGGATGAATTCAATTATCTTGCAATGTTGGTGGATAGCAAGGGAAGAACGGAAGAAAATAAAGAATAAAGTAGCAGAGAGAATGAGAGTGTTGGGGACCTAAGGAAGTATGGACAAAAGGAACAATTTCAAAAGCAATAAAAGTAAGAGTGTTCTAATGTATGCGTCTTCCTTCTGTAATGTATGGTTGTGCAACATGGATGATACTTGTTCGGAAAAGTTTGTTCGTTCGAAGGAAGGTTTAAGAGCGATATAAATAAATTGAGAAGGATTGATAGGATTAGAAATGAAAGAATAAGAGAAATGTGTAGATGGAAATGAGGTCTAGGGGATAGAGTAGATGATAGTGTGCTATGATGGTTTGGACATATGTGTAGAATGAATGAGGACAGGATGGTGGGCAAGGTACTTAGATCTGAAGTGGATGGGGGGGTAGGGGGAAAGAAAAGCCAAAGATGGAGATGTAAAAAAATTCATTAATATTGTCTTTGTTTTCATTAAGAGCCCTATGACAAGAAAAAACTTTTAACATTATTGTTGTTTCCATAAATTATATTAACATTAATGCCGTTTACTCCATTCCTTGTAGAAGTTCCTTCGAGTGCTAGATTGATGAGACAGTAGTTTTCACCAGAAATATGAGCCAATAGAGTAGGAAAACAACATTGTGCACTATACCAACATAGGATTGAAAAAAAAACATAAAATTCTAACCACCGATGCCAAGGTTATTTGCAGCGAAAATCATGTATTTATGAGGAAATTGGTAGGGTTTTCGTTATTCATAATTCAAATACTTTTAATAATAATAAAAAAAAAGTGTAAATGTAAATGATTTTATTTTGAATAGCCTTAAATTGATCCCTAAATACAAAAACCTATTAAATTCAATAAGTAGACTTGACTATATAGAGATTGTAGTAGTTTTTCTGCGACGATTTTTTTTTTTATAGTTTTTTGTCTGTTGGTTTCTTGTGAACTGTTCCACTTTGGTTTTGTTTCTTTCCTTTAAATTCTCTCCTTGAAGCAGGTCTCATTTTATCGTTTTAACCATTTTAATATTTTCTCTTTGACTTTTTATATCTGGCTTGAGAAGGGACTGTTGATCCGAAAACGTTTGCCAAAAATTTTCCATTTTATTATTGGGTTTTTAATTTATATTGTTAATCTGAGGTTATTGCAGTCGTGAAATACACACACACACACACAT
>SEYY01005462.1:37500-40000 GCA_009176605.1 Armadillidium nasatum
AATTTTCCTTGGAATTAATTATATCGTATCGATTTTAACGAAGGATAATAAATGTTATTTCTAGAGTTGCCAACAAACAATTATTATTTTTCCATTTGCATATAATATTTCTTACTTTAAGATTCACTTCAGCATATCAATTTATTATCTTTTTTAAAATAATATTTTGCTTGAAATTATTTATCCTATTGATTTAACAAAGCATAATAAATATTATTTCTTGACAACAAGCAACGATTATTTTTCCCCCTGAATATAATCTCTCCCACTTATTACTTTTAAAGCATTTTTTACTCTTTCTTTTTTAATAGTTTATAATTTTTCTCTGAATTAATTACTTTCTTGATTTAATGAAGAATAATAAGTGGTAATTCTTGTTTTAACTGCAAACAAGTCTTTGTATAATATATATATATATATATATATATATATATATATATATATATATATATATATATATATATATATATATATATATATATATATATATATATATATATATATATATATATATATATATATATATATATATACACTCACTCCAACATTTTTAATTGGATATAATTTTAAAATTACGATTTGCACTTTCAGATATATTATGCTTGTTCTTTCTTTTATTAATTTTTTTTTCTTTTGTTCATTTTTTAAAGATATCTTTTAACTACTAAATATAATTACAACATAAAAGTTTAAATATTAATCAAAACTGTTGAATTTTTTACCTGTCTCTTCTATAAACTAATCTTTCTTATTTTAAGACTTCCGTCTGAGCTTAAATTAAGACCTTATACGGAATTAAATGCAAGATGATAATCTTTTACACAAATGTTAGCAATTTGTTAGTAATAATTATACGTAAAAATTATAAATTATGAGCTATAAGTAATTTAGAAGTTCAAGATGGCTCGTTTTACTGATAGTGAAGGCGTACAATATATTTTATTCATTTTTAATAACTTTAATATAAAAAGAATCAGACTAGTAATAAAAAAAGTCGCTTCACATTTTTATATTACTTTCAAAGAATCTGAAACCTTTGAAAACTGAAATAAAAAGGCTCTTTAAATTAAATTCAAGAGCTTCACTAAATTTTTTTTTTTTTATAGTTATAATTTTACATTTTAACATTTTAATACTTTTTTTTCTTCTTCTATGTAATTGCTTTTATGTATAATTTAAATTACTCGTCATTTAAAAATTCTACGTGACGGATCAAAGCCTTCTTTTTTTTTTTTTTTTTTTTTTTCCTCGAGTTTTAAAGCTCTTCTTTTTTTTAATAACTTTATTTAAATATGAAAATAAAATTTGAAATTGAGAAAAAAATTAATATATAATAAATAATATATATAATATATATATATATATATATATATATATATATATATATATATATATATATATATATATATATTTATATATATATATATATATATATAGGGTGACAGGGATAGCAAACCTGGCCCTGTAATTATTGATTTTTGCTTGTAAAAATTCCAGGACCAATCTGGGAAAGCACAGCTCCGAGAAGCATCCTTAGGAGGTCTCTGGAAAAAGAGTGTTGAAAGGTTATATGGAGACAGTACTAGTGCCACTGAAAGGGTGAAAACGTAACCTGTAAGTTTATATAAAATTCATTGATTGGCACTGCAACCAAAGAGCCTAAAAACATGATCATTTAGAGCACTCTAGGAAGGAGGAATTTTAAGAGCAGATGGAGAAAACTGCTGGTCCCATTGACAAGGTGGAAACCCATCTAGGGAGAAGATGAAGAATATATATATATATATATATATATATATATATATATATATATATATATATATATATATATATATATATATATATATATATATATATATATATATATATATATATAATATTTCGCCTCTGGGGACCAAAGGCCAGAGGACTAATTAAATTTTTACCAGAGCTAGGGAGAAAATCTGAAACCTGGTCAAATTAAAGGTCGACATGTCCTGATACATGGCGTTTGAAGGTGTGTAAGTCAAATGAATTAGGGAAAATAGATAAAGGGAGTTTGTTCCAGACTTTACCAGTAGAGCACATGTAAGACTGAGCATAGCGGTTAAGTCTGGAGTCAGAGAGTTGGATGGAGAAAGGATGAGACTGTGTAGAAAGACGTGTCGGACGAACCCTTTCTACTTCTGTTATAAATTATTTATATTGTTACAAAATATTTTAAATAAAATTATGATAAACGGTTGAAAACAAAACACACACACACACACACACACACACACATCATATATATATAATAATATATTAAAATATATTATAATTATAAATTATTTATATTAATTATATACCTCAAAAATAAAACATTTATTTTAGCAATCGGCTATTGAAATAAAGAGAAAATAAAAACAAACTGCTTTATATAAATATATACATATATATATATATATATATATATATATATATATTATATATATATATATATATATATTATATATATATATATATATATATATATATATAT
>SEYY01005462.1:70000-72500 GCA_009176605.1 Armadillidium nasatum
AAAAAATAATATGCACCCCATTTTTAAAAGTCTCCTCTACGTCTTCCTTTCATCATCCTATGGTTTTGAAATAGATTTTCAAAAGATTAATTACTAAACTTTTGGTAAATAAATTTTTGCAGACGAAATTTTTTTTTTTTTTTTTGCCGTTAACGAGAAAATGAAAATTTTTGAATTTCGTATATCATAAATTTAAAGGATTAGAAATCATGTACGAAATTTTGTTATAAATATACTTTATTTTTCATTTTTATTTATTTATCTTGTTTTTTATTTATTTATTTCAAGATTCATTATTTTTCTATGCATTTACCTATTTATTTATCTATTTAAATTAGTTTCCATTATTCAATTTACTAATAATAATTAGTAAATTATTCTGATGCATATATTTATTTATTTATTAATTTTTATTAATTTATTTTTTATTGATTAATTTGATTTTTTATTTAGTTATTATTCATGTATTCATTTCTTTCTTTAAACATTTCTTTATTTAAACATTTATTTATTTACCTATATATTTATTTACTTATTTATTTATTTAATTTTTATTCATAAACTTTAATTTAGTTTATTATCTATTTACTCTGAGCATTTCTATTATACTGCCTTTTTTATCTTCCCTTTTCTTTTTTTTTAATTTTCACTTTCTTATAACTACTTTTATTATTATCATTGTCTATATCATTATAATTTTCATTACTACTTATTATCATAATCTTTAACATTATTATTAATTTTTATTATTTTCGCTATTATTTTAATTATTATTATTATTATTAGTAGTAGTATTTCATTACTATTATTATTACTAACATTAGCAGTATTAGTAATATTATTATTATTATTATTATTATTATTATTCCTCTTAATATTATTATTATTGTCTTTGTTATTATTATTATTATTAATATTATATTTTTAATATTATTAATACCTATCTTTGTTTTAGAAAAATTCCCTATCCCTCCTTTTCCATCCCCAATGCTTTTGAAATATATTTGCAAAAGATTAATTACCAAACTTTTGGTAATTAATTCTAAAAATAATAATAATAGTAATAATAATAATAATAATATTCTTCTTCTTATTTTTATTATTTTTAATATTTTTATTATTATTATTATTATTATTATTATTATTATTATTATTTTTTTATTTTTTTTATTATTATTATTATTTTTACTATTATATTGTTATTATTTTATTTGTATTTTTATTTTCTTTACTATTATTATTATAATTATTATTATTATTATTTTTATTAGTATTTAAAGAATATTATTATTATTACTATTATTATTATTATCATGTTGAGAACTGCAAATTTAATGTGATGCAAATTTTGTAAATTTTTTTTTTTTTGTCATTTCACTAATTTTAGAAGTTAATTAAAAAGGAAATTAAGAACATTTTCTACTAATGTTCCGTTTTAATTTATGACGTCATATTCTGAACCAGTATGACGTCATAGGTTTAGAATGAAATTTACAAGAAAGTTTCCTTAATTAAGAATTCTATTTAGTTTAATAGCATACATTTTAGTTCTTTGGTGGGGGGAAAAAGGATTAAGAATTGTGGAGGTAAAATAAATTGATCATATATGATTAAACAAATATTCAAAATTTGTACTATCATGTACAACAAAAACATAAGAAACAAATAATACTCATATCAACAAAAAAAAAAAAAAAAAAACACAAAAAAAAAAAAAAAAAATAAAAAAAAAAAAAAAAAAAATAAAAAAAAAAAAAAAAAAAAAAAAAAAAAAAAAAAAAAAATGTTAAAAAAAAAAAAAAAAAAAACATTTAATACTTTGATTGTTGAAAAAAAATTTATCTAAAAACTTAAAATCATAGTTTAGGTGTATTCAAAATAAGATAGAGTTGATATTAAAAGGTATTTTTACCTGAAAAATCAGCATGCGTACGTAATATTAGTTAAGCAAAAACATCGGAAAAAGAAATTAACCAACTTGAAAATCGACCACAGTGATAGAGATTCTAACCCACATTCTAATATTCCCTTCATATTGACTTTAAAAAACACAAGCAGGACTCGTTGGACAAAAGCATATATATATATATATATATATATATATATATATATATATATATATATATATATATTATATATATATATATATATATATATATATATATATATATATATATATTATATATATATATATATATATATATATATATATATATATATATATATATATATATATATATATATATATATATATATATATATATATATATATATATATATATATATATATATATATATATATATATATATATATATATATATATATATATATATACATATATATATATATATATATATATATATATATATATATATATATATTATATATATATATATATATATAATATATATATATATATATATATATATATATATATATATATAATATATATATATATATATATATATATATATATATAATATATATATATATATATAT
>SEYY01005462.1:77500-80000 GCA_009176605.1 Armadillidium nasatum
ATAATATATTTATGAATTTCATATAAAATATTAAATTAAATATATATATATAATATATATATATATATATATATATATATATATATATATATATATATATATATATATATATATATATATATATTATATATATATATATATATATATATATATATTATATATATATATATAATATATATATATATATATATATATATATATATATATATATATATATATATATATATATTATATATATATATATATATATATATATTATATATATATATATATATATATATAAGAGAGAAGGAAATGGCAGCTAAAAGACACACAGATAAATAGACAACGAGGGAGAAAGAGAGACAGGCATACATGCAAACAGACATGAAGTCAGTTGGAAACTAGAAGGCAGATATAATATAAAGTTACAGATGGAAAATACAGATAAAATAAACAGACATTCAGACATGAAGTCGGAGAAAAAGAAAGATTAACAGACGTATGAGCAGACGAAGATATATATATATATATATATATATATATATATATATATATATATATATATATATATATATATATATATATATATATATATATATATATATATATATATATATATATATATATATATATATATATATATATATATATATATATATATATATATATATATATATATATATATATATATATATATATATATATATATATATATATATATATATATATATATATATATATATATATATATATATATATATATATATATATATACTATATATATATATATATAATATATATATATATATATATATATATATATATATATATATATATATATTTATATATATATATATATATATATATATATATATATATATATATATATATATATATATATATATATATATATATATATATATATATATATATATATATATATATATATATATAATATATATATATATATATATATATATATATATATATATATATATATATATATATATATATATATATATATATATATATATATATATATATATATATATATATACATATATATATTATATATATATATATATATATATATATATATATATATATATATATATATATATATATATAAGATTAACAGACGTACAAGCGAACAAAGATGGACACATATAAGCAAACTGATATAATTAAATTTTGAGTCAGATAAACTATTAGTAATAAACAAATGTAAAAACCTTAGAGCAGACACAGTAAGACACGCCGTACATTAGAAACTTTATTTGAAATCGAACACGCCCATTTTTGTTCGGTTTATCAGAAATTACAAAAGGATTGAAATTTATTCATTAATTGAGGAGCAGCAAACTGTTTGGTAACCTTTTCATTTTAAGTTTAATATAAAATATATATATATATAATATATATATATATATATATATATATATATATATATATATATATATATATATATATATATATATATATATATATATATATTTTACAGAACACCCACCAACAGTACAGCCCTTTTTTAAGGAGGGTGCATATATATATATATATATATATATATATATATATATATATATATATATATATATATATATATATATATATATATATATATATATATATATATATATATATATATATATATATAATATATATACATTCTTTTGTTATTTCTAAAACTGCATCTTTTTTCATACAACAAAAGGTGCCAATGTACGGTGAGCTTAAGTGAACCAAGATTTAAAATTTATTTGTCCTTTTTCTATTATTATTACTATTATCGTCTGAAGTGTCTGCATGACTTTAAAAATCATTTATCTTCTACAAAAGTGAAAAGTGATGACCAGGTTTTGTGTCAAAAGGTTTATAGACAATGAAAACTGAATGTTATCAACGACAAATTTGATGAATTAAATTTGAAATGATTCAAAAATTAAAATAAAAATAAATGTCATTTTTAATTTTAAGTTTTAAAAATAGAAAAATAAAATGATGAAAAATTTTTTAAAAAAATTTTAATCATTTTACTTTATCATTTTTAGGTTTTTATTTTGATAAAATAAAATTTAAATCATTCTTCTTTAATCTTTTTTTTATTTTTTTTTTTTTTTTTTTTTTTATATTTTTATTTTTTACTTTTGCAAATCGATTAGCTTGATTGATGATCAAGAATTTAGGCATTAAATATTTTTATTTCCTCGCCTTTTTTTAAAAAAAAAAAAAAAAAAAAAAAAAAAAAAAAAAAAATGGGACTAAGGGGAAAAGGGTTTGTGACCTTTTCTCAGTCATTATTCCCATTTTAGAAAAAGGTGAAAATGGTATTTGACCTTTCTTCAATTTTTCCAAAGGTCAAATTAACGAATGGAAAAAATAATTAAATATTTCCCTTTTTCTAAAATCTTTTTATAGTTTCAAATTATCAATAAATTTTATACACTGAAAGGCTTGCGTGTTTACTTTGTCAGACAATCAGTTTCATCAACAATGTGTTATTAACGCATCAATTTTTACA
>SEYY01005462.1:97500-100000 GCA_009176605.1 Armadillidium nasatum
AATGTCAAGGAGCTGTTAAAGGACAGAGGGAAGAATTAGGAGGAGGGTGTGCGGTTGACAGAGGATACGAATGAATGGAAAAGATTGGTGAAGAGGTGAATGTTTGGATGGATGTGGCCTGCGATAGACACCACCCCACAATTGTGGGAAAGGTTGTAAGTATAATATGTATATATATATATATATATATATATATATATATATATATATATATATATATATATATATATATATATATATATATATATATATATTATATTATATTAAGATTGATAGAAATTCATTCTAAGATATTATGAATTAAGCAAACATTAATTCTCCAATCAGATTATCCTTATCATTATCAATTTCATGCATCAGATATTCGCACCCCATATTTACTTTCTAAGATGTTTGGGAACGCAAATTCTATAAGTTGGAGGCCCTGTTATTTAAGGTATGGGTAAACTCAGCAAATGCATGGAGTTGATAATTCTAAGGAAGGCAAATTATCAATCCGCGATCACGAAAAATTAGATAAAACTGAAAATCTTTAAAGGCAAATTTATCAAATTCAAAATTTATTATATTATATAGAAAAATAAAATAAATACTCATAAAAAAGCTGTTCTTTCTAGAATTATGTTTAAGATAATCTGAAAGTAAATTTTTTTCTTAATTGACAATTACACTTTCCATTATTGTGTGTAATTAATTATTAGATTAACCCAAGAAAATAAAAAATAAAAAATAAAAATTTCGCTTTAAAACTTAAATTATAATTTTTTTCTCAAAAAGGGAAGCAAGGGGATGAGAGTAAAAAAAATTTGTCAAGGGGGATAGGCAACCTAAATCTGCATTTTGAGCTAAATTATATTTTTAAAATAATTTATATTTCTTAAAATTCCTTTTTTCCCAGAGAAGATAGCCAACCTAAATCTGCCATTTTAGTTAATAATAGCTTTTTTGCAAAATTATATATTTTTAAAAGTATTTTTATTACTTATGATTTATTGATTTTAAATTATATTTTATATTAACATAATATGATTTTCATAGTTATAATTTATAATTTATTGTATCATACGTGATGATTTATAGATTTGTAATTCACTGTGTATTGCGAAATTACCATAATTAATGAAATTTTGATTTATAACTAATTAATTTATAGGATCATAAATTATAATTTATAGGTTTAAAATTAATTTTAGAATCACAAGTTACAATTTATCGGCCTATAAATTATAAATTCAAAGCAGGTTTATAATTATTTAAATAATTATTAAGTTTTTGATTTAATGCATTTTACATCTACAAATATACTCGTACATATAATTTAGGGCTGGTAGAACCCCCAAATTTCCGCAATGCACGAGAAAAAGCAATAACTAGTGCACTTACGACACCGCATCACTTCAGGAAGCTGAAATTGTATGCAGCATTGCGCAGCACCCGAAAAATCCGAGCATACTACTTACAGAATCGTATCAAAACGCACTTCACCCACCAGGACTCTAAATTTGTGCACAATATCGCACACAGTTATACAATTCAATATAGGCCTTTGTCGATAGAGTAATTTCTACATCCTTTCAGATGTCATATTCTTCAAAGTTATGTTATAATTCATAAACTATTCCTAGTTTACATCAACGACCTTTTAAATTGAACTTCTAGCTCCATTCATTCTTTTGCTGATAATATAATTCAACTCTCTATTCTTTCTGTTAATTTCAGATATATATATATATATATATATATATATATATATATATATATATATATATATATATATATATATATATATAATATATATATATATATATATATATATTATATAATATATATATATATATATATATATATATATATATATATATATATATATATATATATATATATATATATATATATATATATATATATATATATATATATATATATATATATATATATATATATATATATATATATATATATATATATATATATATATATATATATATATATATATATATATATATATATATATATATATATATATATATATATATATATATATATATATATATATATATATATATATATATATATATATATATATATATATATATATATATATATATATATATATATATTATATATATATATATATATATATATATATATATATATTATATATATATATATATATATATATATATATATATATATATATATATATATATATATATATATATATATATATATATATATATATAATATATATATATATATATATATATATATATATATATATATATATATATATATATATATATATATATATATATATATATATATATATATATATATATATATATATATATATATATATATATATATATATATATATATATATATATATATATATATATATATTATATATATAATATATATATATATATATATATATATATATTATATATATATATATATATATATATATATATATATATATATATATATATATATATAT
>SEYY01005462.1:117500-120000 GCA_009176605.1 Armadillidium nasatum
ATTACCTTGGAACAAAGCAACAAATATTATTATAGTCAATTAAGGTTGTAATTCGATGCAGCTCACATTACAATTTTTACTATTTTTATTAAATTTAAAAATATTATTATTACCGGATATTATTAACATTACTGTATTATTATTATTATTATTATTAATATTTTTATTATTATTATTATTATTATTATTATTATTATTATTATTATTATTATTATTATTATTATTATTATTATTATTATTATTATCTTTATTTTTACTATCGGTATTTTAATTTCATTTTTAAATTGTTCTTTAATTGATGTTAGTTTTTTAATTAATTCACTGAGCCTGATTTCTGTACTATTATCATTATCATCATCATTTTTTATTATTATTAAAATTATTAATATTATTATATCATTACCATAATTATTATTATTATATTATTACGATCACTATTATACTTGTAAATATTTGCTTCCAATTCATTTTCTTCTTCTCATTATTATTATTATTATTATTATTATTATTATTATTATTATTATTATTATTATTATTATTATTATTATTATTATTATTATTATTATTATTATTATTATTATTATTATTATTATTATTATTATTATTATTATTATTATTATTATTATTATTATTGCTATTATTATTATAATTATTACTAATAATTATTATTATTATTGCTATTGTTATTATTATTATTATTATTATTATCATTGTTTTTTTTATTATATTTATTATTATTTAGTGTCATTAATATTTTTGCCAGCGTTTCTGAAAGCAAAGGTTGACATACTTTTGTTAGAATTAGCATTGTTATTACTTTTATCATTTTATTAATTTTATTTTATATTTGAATTTTAATGAGGACTATTAATTATCATTTCTTTGTTATGTTACAGGCATCATTTTATGTATTTACTTACTGATAATAAAATTAAAATATTATCTATCTATTAAACTGTGTGGCTCAATATACGTACATAATATTAAAACTTAATAAATTAAAAAAATAATAATAATAATAATAATAATAATAATAATAATAATAATAATATATAATAGTAATAATAATAATAATAATAATAATAATAATAATAATAATAATAATAATAATAATACTATAATAATAATAATAATAATTAAAACTGCTATGGAATGATGTCAACATGTTTAAGTTATTCTTCATATATCCAAAGAAAGATTTATGAACACAAAAAAAAAGAATGTTTTCTAGCTCCGCTAAGTACATTGTGTGCTTGTTTGTTTATTTATTTTTGTTTTCTTTTTATTTAACGTTGTTTGGCATTATTTGAACTATCAGGTGATAAAAAATATAATAAAAATAAATTAATAATTAATAATAATAATAAATAATATATAATAATAATAAATAATAATAAATAATAATAATAATAATAATAATAATAATAATAATAATAATAATAATAATAATAATAATAATAATAATAATAATAATAATAATAATAATAATAATAATCAACTACAACTCGCAAATTATCTTGATATTAAAACTAATTTATTCAGTATATAAAACTAATTTTATTAAGTGTGTATAAAAAAATATAAGTATAAGAGCTCGAATGCTTGAATAGTTAAAGTTGCCAAAAGAATTGTTGCTAAATGACGATGTTTAAAAATGTAGTTAAATAAAGAATAGACTTTTAACGAGACTCTTAAAATTAAGAAAATAATCCTTCGATTAATTCTTTATGATCATAAATTTGAAACTATATAATTTATGTGACCTGCATAATGGTAATCGAAATCAAAATCTGAAATTGTGAAATCGGTAAATTTTAGTGGATTGGAATCAGAGTTCGAATCCGATCTTGAGTTTGAATCAGTAATCCACTTTTCTCTGATATTGTAGCTGGAATCTGAATCGATAATACAAATTAGTCGGAATCGTAATCCTAGTTTGAATAGATCATAAAATTAGTCAGAATCAGAATTTAAATTAGTCGGAATCGAAATCATAGTTTGAATAGATAATAAAATTAGTCAGAATCAGAATTTAAATTAGTCGGAATCGAATCATAGTTTGAATAGATCTAAAATTAGTCAGAATCAGAATTTAAATTAGTCGGAATAGATAATTTAGTCAAGATCAAAATCTGAATAGATAATTTAAATTAGTCGGAATCGGAATCGAATTCTCATATATCCAAATTGTTCGGAATCAGATCCGGAATTTGAATCAGTAATCCAAAATAGATAGAATCGGAACTGGAATCTGGATTTTATCTGTTCGGAATCGTAACCAGAATCTTAATCGGTTATTCATATAAGATGATTAATCTAAATCAGTAATCCAAATTAGTTGGAATTGGATTCAGAACCCTAATCGGCAATCCAAATCTGAAACAAAACCTGAATCGGAAATCCAAATTAGCATGAATCAGAATCGTTAATCGGAATTTAAATTGAATTATTCGACAGCAAATTTCATTCCTTTGACAAATATATCACCATTTTATTGATT
>SEYY01005462.1:160000-167500 GCA_009176605.1 Armadillidium nasatum
TATATATATATATATATATATATATATAATATATATATATATATATATATATATATATATATATATATATATATATATATATATATATGCGAGTGGGAGTATTCGTGCGTCTATACGTCATCTAAAATGAAATATCAAATTTTACTGAATAATTTCTTCTTCCATTATAATGCAACCCAGATTCCAATGACCTATTTTGAACTTAAAACTATTCAAAAATTAAAATTCAAATTAATAGCGAACTAATAATGGAAAATGATAATGGAAAAGTCTTGAAAATGAAAAAATTAAATGAACAAAAACTATTTTTGTCATTTATATCTATATATATATATATATATATATATATATATATATATATATATATAATATATATATATATATATATATATATATATATATATATATATATATATATATATATATATATATATATATATATATATATATATATATATATATATATATATATATATATATATATATATATATATATATATATATATATATATATATATAATATATATATATATATATATATATATATATATATATATATATATATATATAATATTAAATTTAAAAATTTGAACATAAATTTATTTTCATTTTGCATCTTATTTTTCGGGATCCCGGTTCTTCGGATTAAAAATTTCACATCGGGATCGGTATCGGGATCAGGATTCGAGATCCCCGTATGATCACTGATATATATATATATATATATTATATATATATATATATATATATATATATATATATATATATATATATATATATATATATATATATATATATATATATATATATATATATATATATATATATATATATATATATATATATATATATATATATATATATATATATATATATATATATATATGTATATATATATAAGAGTGTTTGTGTTTGTGGGTGTGTGCTTAATGAGCACGCAATTGTTTAATATTATTAAGTGTTTAGCAGGCACTGGATTTTAATTAATCTTTGAAATGGAATAATGAAACCGAGACGCAGATTGCAAATTTGGTTCGATTTCGCTTAATTGAGACTCAATTCTTTGTTTATTTTTATTATATATTTTTTTTAATGCTTTATTTGTTTTTGCTGAATCAATTTTTATTTTAAATTTCGTTTGAAATTTAAGCTTTCTAAACAACAAAATTACTAAACCAATAAGGACAAAATATAAAGCAAACGCAATAATATTAAGATTTATGATATTTTTTTTTTTTTAACAAACATTTCTTTAGCCTTAAATATTTTATTGAGAGGGGGGTAAAGTTGCGGGGGAAGATAAAGGGAGTTTATTAAGTGGGGGAGAAGTGAAGAAATAGAGTGCAAACGGGGTTTGTAATATATTGTGAAATATTTCCAAAAATATTTTTTTAAGTAAAATACTTTTTAAGAATAATAATAATATTCTAAGATATTTCATTCATATCTGAAGTGTATTTATTTATGTATGTACTTATTTATTTATTTATTTCTCCATTAATGTATTAATTTATTTATTTACTTATTGACAAATCAATTTGTAAAGTTCCTTATTTTTTATTTTTCCATTTATATTACTCAAATTATTGCTTAAATATATATATATATATATATATATATATATATATATATATATATATATATATATATATATATATATATATATATATATATATATATATATATATATATATATATATATATATATATAAACACACATATTTATATATGTATGTATGTGTTAAAAATACTATATGCTTATTATGATAAATTCTTTTTAATTTCGAAGGAAAATATGCTCTATGCATATTGATAATAATGTTCTTACCTCCTGTAACAATACATGTGAGGGTGAGCGTATCCCCCAGAGGATAAGGTCCAATTATGCCGTGGACTTCTGCACCTTTTCCATCAACAATGCCAATTCTGGAAGGAGGAACTGAGTTCCAAGAAAGATAAAAGAAAGGTATTATTATTATTATTATTATTATTATTATTATTATTATTATTATTATTATTATTATTATTATTATTATTATTATTAAATTTATTAATTGTAATAATTTTTTTTTAATGATTTAAGCATTTATTGTATTATAACTATAATTATCATTATTATTCTTATTATTATTAATAGTAGTAGTAACAGTGATAGAAGTAGTAGTAATAGTATCATTATTATTATCATATCATTATTTTTATTAATTATAATAGCTATTATTTTAATAATTTTAATAATTATCATTATTAAAATAAATGGGGAATGACGTCTTGTCAGTGGGACCTTTCAAGGAAGATCCTTGGGTTTCAAGGACCCACGGCAGATACCGCTGGCAGGGCCAGGCTTATAGCGGATGACGGAAATTAGTTTCTATCAGTGACAAAAACTTCACTAACGTACTCGTTTTAGCGACTGAATCATTTGGAGCTAAACGTGATTGAGAATATCTCACATTCTCCACCTCGATCAGGCCTCGAACCCTGGCACTCTCACTTGCTAGACGAGTGCTCAACCATTGATCAAACGAAACCAATATTATTATTATTATTATTATTATTATTATTATTATTATTATTATTATTATTATTATTA
The DNA here is from genome assembly GCA_009176605.1 of Armadillidium nasatum. Taxonomy (NCBI): domain Eukaryota; kingdom Metazoa; phylum Arthropoda; class Malacostraca; order Isopoda; family Armadillidiidae; genus Armadillidium; species Armadillidium nasatum. Next base: position 162,594 of record SEYY01005462.1, read on the forward strand.
TTATTATTATTATTATTATTATTATCTCGAACCTTGGCACTCTTGCTTGCTAGGCGAGTGCTCTACCACTGATCAAAAGGAAAAATTATTATTATTATTATTATTATTATTATTATTATTATTATTATTATTATTATTATTATTATTATTATTATATATTATTATTATTATTATTATTATTATTATTATTATTATTATTATTATTATTCTATTATTATTATTATTATTATTATTATTATTATTATTATTATTATTATTATTATTATTATTATTATTATTATTATTATTATTATTATTATTATTATTTATTATTATATTATTATTATTATTATTATTATTATTATTATTATTTTATTTTTTTTATTTATTATTATTATTATTATTATTATTATTATTATTATTATTATTATTATTATTATTATTATATTATTACTTAGACGTCAAAATTTTGCTTTAACATACGAGTATCCTTCGGAATTCTTCTTCCCTCACCCTCCTGTTGCCGAGTAAGTAATTAAAAAGAAATTTTGAAAAAGTCTTCAAGAATTAATTGTTATCTTTCCTAATCTTTCGATAGTAATAAATGATCCGAGTTAAAACCAATTAATATTTAAAATTACTGTTTTATATATATATATATATATATATATATATATATATATATATATATATATATATATATATATATATATATATATATATATATATATATATATATAATGCACACAACCTTACCTACAATCGAGGGGTGGTGTCTGTCATAAGTCAAAATCATTCCTAACACTCAATAAACTTGTCACTCTTTTCTACTTACTTCCACTTCCACCGCACACCCTCTCTCCCAGCTCAACCCTCTTTCCCTCAATAACCCATTGACTCCGCTTATCCAACCTCCCTTCGGTCTCCCCTTACCTCTCATACCCACAATTTTACGACCCTCAGGTTGAGGAACATTATTTAGATAATACTTTTGACAAAGCGGTTAAATTTTTATTTTTTTATTTTTTTTTTTTTAATAAAAATTCTTCATGTTAACATCTAAAAGGTTTGTTCGTCAACATCTTAAAAAGAAATGAATATCATTTTGTCTTCTTCATTAACATCTTAAATTAGCATTTGTGATTAGGTGTATAATTAGAGTCAGTTTTTTGTTCTCCAAACGATTAAATAACTGAAATCGATATAGCTTTCTTTTCTTTATTTCGTATATTGGCATTGGTAAAAATATTAGTATTAGTAGAAATATTATCATTTCTGTTAGTATTTGCTAGGAATGGGCCGGATATCGTGTTATTCAGCCTTTTTTCCAGTATCCAGCTATCCGGCAGATAGCCGAATACTGAAAAAAGGCCGGATAACAGGATATCCGGCCAACACTTTAATTTTATAATACTTTGAAAATTTTAATTCTTATATTTAAGAATTTTATTTTTACCGGATATCTGGCAATATGCCAGAAAAAGTGCCTTATAACCGGATAGCAACCGGATATCCGGCTTCCCTAATATTAGCATTTGTTCATCAACAAGAGAAAATAACTGAAATTGATATCTTATTTTATCCCTTAAAATATATATATATATTATATATATATATATATATATATATATATATTATATATATATATATATATATATATATATATATATAATATATATATATATATATATATATATATATATATATATTATATATATATATATATATATATATATATATATATATATATATATATATATATATATATATATATATATATATATATATATATATATATATATATATATATATATATATATATATATATATATATATATATATATATATATATATATATATATATATATATATATATATATATATATATATATATATATATATATATATATATATATATATATATATATATATATATATATATATATATATATATATATATATATATATATATATATATATATATATATATATATATATATATATATATATATATATATATATATATATATATATATATATATATATAATATATATATATATATATATATATATATATATATATATATATTATATATATATATATATATATATATATATATAATCACTAAAACTAGTTCCTTTATCAGCTCAATTGATATTGAAACTCGGAAGGAAAATCTTCAAAATTAAAAATTTATGGGATGTATATAAGTGTGTGTGTGTGTATGTGTGTGTGCTTGTTTGTTTGTCTGTGTGTTTATGTATTTGTCTTATGATTTTCATTAATAAATATAATAAAGCAATATTTCATATTAATGCCTTCAACTAGAATAGCAAATTAGCTCACTATAAAGTACATAAACTTTTTATATGAAAATATATATATATATATATATATATATATATATATATATATATATATATATATATATATATATATATATATATATATATATATATATATATGCAATAACCTCCTTCAACCCCCTCTAACTCATTTATGCCTAAAATTGTAATTTCTTCTAAAGACGTCACTTCTGCTCTCTCTGAGCTTAACACTAAGAAGGCGTACGGTCCTGATGGTATCCCTCCTGTGGTTCTCAAAACTTGTGCTTCCGAGCTTGCACCCTGCCTTGGTAAACTATTTCGTCTATGTCTTTCTACTTCAACCTTCCCTTCTTGCTGGAAACGTGCGCTCATTCAGCCTGTGCCGAAGAAAGGGGACCCCTCTCAGCCCTCTAACTATCGTTCCTATTTCTTTAACCTCCGTTCTTTCTAAAGTTTTCGAATCTATCCTTAACAGGAAGATTTGGAAACATCTCAATTCTTCTAATCTTATCTCAGATCACCAGTATGGCTTTCGAAAGAAACGCTCTACTGGTGATCTTCTTAAAAATCCCTTCTCTCTGACTCTTGGTCCTCCGCTCTTCGGCATTTCGGTGAATCTTTTGCTGTAGCACTGGACATATCGAAAGCTTTCGATAGAGTCTGGCACAAAGCTTTGATTTCCAAACTTCCCTCTTTCGGAATCTATCCTTCTCTCTGTGACCTTCTCTCTGATTTCCTTTCCGGTCGTTCTATAGCAGCTGTTGTAGACGGCCACCGTTCATCCTATAAATCTATTAATAGTGGTGTTCCTCAAGGATCTGTCCTATCCCCAACACTTTTTCTACTTTTTCATTAATGACCTTCTCTCTATTACTTCATCTCCTATCCACTCCTATGCTGATGACTCCACCCTTCATTACTCTTTTCAATTTGAAAGACGCCCCTCCCAGCAACAGTTAATAGATGGCAAGGAGGGTGGCCTTGGAGCAACTAACCTCTGATCTATCTCGCATTTCAAATTGGGGCAGAAGAAAACATGGTAGTTTTCAATGCCTCAAAAACTCAATTCCTCCATCTCTCTACTCGACACAATCTTCCACACAACTATGATATCTTCTTCGAAAACACGCAACTCAAACCTTCATCTCTCCTTAATATTCTTTGTGTTTCTTTTTCTCGTGATCTTTCTTGGAAAGATCACATTACTTCTCTTTCTAAACAAGCTTCTAAGAGGTTGGGTGTTCTGAGGCGCCTTCAGAATTTCTTCACTCCACCCCAGTTGCTTGCTCTTTATAGGGTGCTGTTGTTCGCCCCTGTATGGAGTATGCGTCACACATCATAGGGTGGTTCCACTCATACAGCTCTCCTTGAAAAGGTGGAGTCTAGAGGCTTTTCGCCTTATCAATTCTCCTGCTCTCACTAATTCTCTCCAATCTCTTTATGCCCGTCGAAATGTTGCGTCACTCTCTCTCTACTATCGCTATTACAATGGACACTGCTCTTCTGAACTCTCTCGTCGCATACCTCCTCCATTAAGAAGGGCTCGTGCGACTCGTCTTTCTACACAGTCTCATCCTTTCTCTGTCCAACTCTCTGACCCCAGACTTAACCTCTATGCTCAATCTTACATTTACTCTACTGGTAAAGTCTGGAACACACTTCCTTCATCTATTTTCCCAACTACCTATGACTTAAGCACCTTTAAACGTCGTGTATCAGGTCATGTCGGCCTGTAATTGACCATGTTTCCGACTTTCCCCAACTCTGGTGGAACAATGGTAGGCCTCTGGCCTTTGCCCACCAGAGGAGAAATAAAAAAAAAAAAAAAAAAAAAAAAAAAAAATATATATATATATATATATATATATATATATATATATATATATATATATATATATATATATATATATATATATATATATATATATATATATATATATATATATATATATATATATATATATATATATATATATATATATATATATATATATATATATACACCACGATACGGACAACGGACACACCACACACACACACACACACACACACACATATATATATATATATATATATATATATATATATATTATATATATATATATATATATATATATATATATATATATATATATATATATATATATATATATATGTATAATATATATATATATATATATATATATATATATATATATATATATATATATATATATATATATATATAATATATATATATATATATATATATATATATATATATATATATATATATATATATATATATATATATATATATTATATATATGTATATATATATATATATATATATATATATATATATATATATATATATATATATATATATATATATATATATATATATATATATATATATATATATATATATATATATATATATATATATATATATATATAATATATATATATATATATATATATATATATATATATATATATATATATATATAGCAATTACAAAGTTTTCTGAGTGCAATGGCAAACTGTCCTTTTTAAAAAAAACTTTTTTTACCACATAAAAATAAAACAAAAATCTAAAAACTAAAAATAAAAGAGAA
>SEYY01005462.1:177500-180000 GCA_009176605.1 Armadillidium nasatum
TTCCGAAAGAGGGAATTTTGGAAATCAAAGCTTTGTGCCAGACTCTATCGAAAGCTTTCGATATGTCCAGCGCGACAGCAAAAGATTCACCGAAATGCCGAAGAGCGGAGGACCAAGAGTCAGAGAGAAGGGAAAGAAGATCACCAGTAGAGCGTTTCTTACGAAAGCCATACTGGCGATCAGAGATAAGATTAGAAGAATTGAGATGTTTCCAAATCTTCCTGTTAAGGATAGATTCGAAACTTTAGAAAGAACGGAGGTTAAAGAAATAGGACGAAGTTAGAGGGTTGAGAGGGGTCCCCTTCTTCGGCACAGGCTGAAAGAGCGCACGTTTCCAGCAAGAAGGGAAGGTTGAAGTAGAAAGACATAGACGAAATAGTTTACCAAGGCATGGTGCAAGCTCGGAAGCACAAGTTTTGAGAACCACAGGAGGGATACCATCAGGACCATACGCCTTCTTAGTGTTAAGCTCAGAGAGAGCAGAAGTGACGTCTTTAGAAGAAATTACAATTTTAGGCATAAATGAGTTAGAGGGGTTGAAGGAGTAGGAACAGCTCCGGAATCGTCTAAAGTTGAATTAAGGCAAAAGTTTGAGCAAAGAGTTCAGCTTTAGAGGAAGGCAAAACGGCAGTTGTACCGTCAGAAGATACTAGAGGAGGGAAAGAGGAAGAAGCAAAGTTAGAGATGACATTTTTTGCAAAATGCCAGAAAGGGCGAGAGGAAGAGGAGCCAGAAAGATTATTGCATTTGCGACGGAGAAAAGAGTTTTTAGTATCTCGAAGAAGATTTTGCACGATTCCGGGATGAAATATAAGATGCATGAGTTTGGAGTTTGAAGACGACGGTATCCCTGAAGGCAGCATCCCTGCGGCGAATAGCGAGAACAAGCAGAGTTAAACCAAGGTTTATTAGGTTTAGTAGAAGGGAAAGAATATGGAATGTACGCCTCCATGCCAGAGAGAATCACCTCAGTTATGCGCTCAGCACACTCCGAGGGACCCCTCCCACGGAAACAGTAATCATTCCATGGAAAATCAGAAAAGTACGACCGCAAGTCAGACCAGTTAGTGGCACCGAAATGCCTAAACGTCTCCTCGCCGATGGCGGGGCCTTCTTGCGGAAGACTTGAAGAGACAGAACAAGATACGAGATAAGAAGGTGATCGGATTGAACCCAGAGAGGAAAGAGATTTAACAGTATAAGGAGAAGGATTAGAAGTTAGAAAAAGGTCTAGAATGTTGGGTTCATCACCAAGACGGTCAGGGATACGGGTAGGGAGTTGCACCAACTGCTCAAGGTTGTTCTGGATAGAAAATTGGAAGGCGAGTTCACCGGCTGGATCATGAAACTAGATGAAAGCCATTGCGGTGGTGAACATTGAAATCACCTAAAATGATGATTTCGAGAAAAAGAAGAAGAAGAATGTGCTCTATTTTGGAGTTTAAATAGTCGAAGAATTTTTGGATAGTCTGTAGAATTAGGAGATAAGTAGACAGAACAAATAAATTTAGTTGTAGAGTTGCAAGAAAGTTTAAGCCATAAGGTAGAGAATTCAGAAGACTCCAAATTAGAAACACGAGAACAGATAACATCGTTGCGCACATAAGCGCAACAACCGCCTTTGCTGAAAATTGAGGAATGAGACAGTAGGAGAAACAGAATAGGTTTGCTGTCAGAGCACTCAACACCTGAGTTTTCAGTTAAGAATAAGAATATATAGTATATATATATATATATATATAATATATATATATATATAATATATATATATATATATTAATATATATTATATTATATATATATACACTACACCATATCCAGCAAGATGCAGGGTGGCGTCGGCTGCAGAAACTTCATATTTCTGCAACCGTACGTGGGACGAAAATACTGTTAAAAAAAGATCCCAGCCTTTAGAATCATGTGAAGAATAATTCTCCATTAGTCCTGATTGCGTCGAAATCAAAATCCTTTATCAACCAGATGTTTCCTTGAACTACCAATAATTTCCAATTTCAAATACACTTGTTCGCTAGAAGTTTTTTAAAAGAACATAATTAAAAATTTTGATGCTTCACTATTGATTTATATTTAAAACTACTTAAAAGACCTGGTGCGAAAATTTGGTTTCTTTTTTCGAATTTTGAAAAAATATTAATTTTGATTTAACTTATTGATTTAATTTCAAAGGTTACATTCAATAAAAAATTCAAAATAATTTCTTCGATTTCTAAAATTTTCTTTAACTTCTAAATAACAATGACCAAAATAACTTCAACGTTTCTTCAAAAGACTACAGATCCCTAGACCACTTTCCAATCGCTTCTCCGGCTCTTCTCCCTTCTTACCTCCCAGCTCTTTCCAACACGTCCGAATCCGACAGCAGTCGCGGATACTAATAATATATATATAAATAATTATATATATTATATATATATATATATAATATATATTATATATATTAATATATATATATATATATATATAATATTTTTTTTTTTTT
>SEYY01005463.1:0-5000 GCA_009176605.1 Armadillidium nasatum
TGCAAATACTAGGACTAGGTAGGATAGTACCTGAAAATGTCTGCTTGAAAAAAAAAAAATGTCTGCAGTATATTTAGCAAATCACATCCATTTATTCTAAAAATAATTAGCATCTAACATCTTTAATGATAATTGAAAGATATGCGAACATAAAATTAACTCTACATTTTACAAGTATTTTTCTGAGAGGACAGATATTACAGTTCCAGGCATAAAATTTGCAAAATTCCAGCCAAAACCGGAATTGCATATCCTAAATTACGGTACACCTCTAATAATAATATATATATATATATATATATATATATATATATATATATATATATATATATATATATATATATATATATATATATATATATATACTACGAACTAACCTAAGAACATGAGAGGATAAGGAAGACGCTGTTCTACTAAGAAGGGCATACAATGACAGACCTTCTTTAGAAGCTGAGGCTTTTCCACTTTTTGAAGTTGCTGGGTGCAAGTCCTCGGAAAATATTTGGAGAAATGACATTGTCGCCTCATCTACATGAACAAGATCTTCCCTATTAAAAGAATAGCAAAAATAATTAGACTCTGCCTAGGAAAACTGCTTCGTCCCTCACCATCAGCTTCAACATTCCCTTGCTGTTAAAAGTGTGCATTCACTCAACCACTGCCAAATTCTCAATCATCGTCCGATTGCTTTAACAGCTTTTCTTTCTCAAGTGAGTCCTAAATAGGAAGATCTGGAAACATCCTAATTCTTTAAATTTAATTTCGGCTTGCCAATAGGGTTTCTGTATAGAACGTTAGAATGGTAAGCTTTTCATTTTCTTTGATTCTTTGATATTTTGGTGAATCTTTTTAAACATCTATCTTTCAGTCTCTGTCCTTCTCTCTGATATCCTTTAAGGTCATTCTATATTAGATGTTTAATAGCGATGTTCCTTAATATTTTTTTTTTTTTATATTCCACATATATTATTTGTTATCCGTTGTTTCACACTTTACCATCCTACTACTTTCTGATCACATCTCTTCATTCCTCTTTGCATTTTAAAGTTTCCCACCCAATCCCAAATACTTGATGTAGGATGGTGGCCTTTGAGCGACTAACTTCTAATTTTTCAAGTATTTCTTACTGGAATGCTCAGAGAAAGTATAGTATTTTTTCAATTCCTCAAACACTAAACTCCTTCATCCATCTACTAAACGTAATATTCCACACAACTACATCTTCGAAGACACAGAACAGAACTTAATATTCTTGGTGTTTAATTATTTTAATGATCCTTCTTGGAAGGATCACAATGTTTCTCTTTCTGAAAGGTTGGGTATTCTGGGGCGACTTCAGAATTTTCTTTCCACCGCCTCAGCTGCATGGGTATCATTTGTCCTTGTATTTAAGTATACATCATACATTTGGGAAAGGTTCAACTCTTGCAGTTTTTGAAGAATATGTGGAGTCTAGAGCTTTTAGTTTTATCAAATCTTTCGATCTTAGGGAATCTCTCTTAATCTTTGATTTGCTGATTCTCTCTCCTTATACTATAGATGTAACAATAACCACTACAATTCTGAAACTATTTGTTGCATACTGCATATCTCATGTGTAAAATTTAATACAGTTTCATTCTTTTATGTTAAGCTCTCAAACCTCAGGTTAACTGTTCTTAATATTTCAAATACACATTAAATAAGAAAATACAGTTACAAATTCACATCAAGAATTTACGTAAAATTTTCCTTGTGCAAAAAATTATATGTCAACCACAATTATACATGCAACATGCAGTTTATCATGCCATATTATAAAAAATATGTCAACATGTTAACTAAGCTACTGGTCTTCAAAAGCTGAGTCAATCATGCTTTATCTAGATCATACATATAATGATATACTTTTCTTAAAGGTGGATGAGAGTTCCTAACAATAATATCTTGTACTAAACTATTCCAAAAATTAACCACTCTGCTACTGAAAAAATACTTTCTTATATCTAGATGGCATGCATGATGAGTCTATTTTGATCTAATGTATATAAAAAACTACAATATCATTTGACGAAAACAATGTGAAAACTAAATATCCCTCTAAGAAATCTGCATTCTACAAACAACAGCGTACATCCCCAGTTCTTTTGGCCAACTCTTGAAACTTTTGTTTTCAAATCCAAAAAAAATATTCTTACCATTCTATTAGTAAAGATAGAACATTCTTCCTACTTCAATATTTTTCATTTGACATCACATTCATGGAATTAGTTTTCCCAGATCTGGTAGATTCTATTAGGCTTCTGGCCTCTTTTCACCAAAAGTGTTGAAAATTTATTATGTACATATAATCGCTTACTCGTACGTTACCTTTAAATAAAAACAAAATGGCGACACAAAAACTGCATTGGGGATGTTTGGAGGAGCGGCATCCAAACAATGCCTCTCATCAACTCCTTCCCCCACACCACTTGGGAGCTGGTGGCCTCCGGTGATGGAGTTAGTGCCACTAAGACCTTGATGCCATCTTGTCCTGGTGTACGGTCTTCTTTTTTTACTTATTTCTGCAACATTCACGGTCTTTTGTCTAATTTCCACTTTGTCGACCACCACCTATCATCTTCTAGACCTTATCTCTTGTTCTTAAGGGTGTTTGGGTGTTTAAATGCTCTGACAGCAAACCCTACTCTGTTTCTTCCTACTTTCTCAATCTTCAATTTTCAGACAAAGGCGGATGATGTCTCTAATTTAGAGTCTTCTGAATTCTCTACTTTATGGCTTAAACTTTCTTGCAATTCTACAACGAAATTCATTTGATCTGTCTACTTACCTCCTAACTCTACAGACTGTAAGAAATTCTTTGATTTTCTTAACTCCAAAATAGAACCCATTCTTTCTTCCCATCCTTTCACTGAAATTATAATTTTAGGTAATTTCAACGTTCATCACCGAATAATGACTTTCACCTAGTTCTCATGATCCAGCTGGTGAACTCGCATACCAGTTTTCTTTCAAGAACAACCTTGAGCAGTTGGTGTATCTCCCTACACACCTTGGTGATGAACCCAACATACTTGATATTTTGTTAATTTCATATTCTTCTCTTTACACACTTACTCTTTCCTCCTCTGGGTTCTCCGATCACCTTCCTATCTCTGTATCTTGTTCTGCCTCTTCAAGTCTTCCGCTAGAACGGCCCCTGCATTCAGCAAAGAGACGTTTCTGGCATTTCGGTGCCACTAACTGGTCTGACTTGAAGTTGTACTTTTCTGATTTCCCATGGAATGATTACGGTTTCCGTGGGGTGGGGGTCCCTCGGAATATACAGAGCGCATTACCAAGATGATTGTCTCTTGCATGGAGGCGTACATTCCATATTCTTTCCATTCTACTAAACCTATCAAACCTTGGTTTAACTCTGCCTATTCTCGGGCGATCCATTCTGGCATTTTGCAAAAAATGTGAACTCTAACTTTGCTTCTTCCTCTTTCCCTTCTCTATTATCTTCTGACGGTAGAACTGCAGTTTTGCCTTCCTCTAAAGCTGAATTTTCGCTCAAACCTTTGCCTCTAATTCAACCTTGGACGATTCCGGAGCTGTTTCTACTCCTTCAACCCCCACTCCAACTCATCTAGGCATAAAATTGTAAACTTCATATTTCATCCCAGAATCGTGCAAAATCCATTCTCGGTAACACCAAAAACTCAAATCTTGTTCGTAAATCCAATACCTGTTTCCTTCCTCATACCCTTTTGACATTTTGCAAAAAAAATGTAAAATCTAACTTTGCTTCTTCCTCTTTCCCTCCTCTAGTATCTTTTGACGGTACAACTACCGTTTTGCCTTCCTCTAAAGCTGAACTCTTCGTTGAAACCTGTCTCTAATTCAACCTTGGAAGATTCCGGAGCTGTTTCAACTACTTCAACTCAATTTATTAATAAATTGTAATTTCTTGTAAAGACGTCTTCTACTCTCTCTGAGCTTAACACTAAGAAGACGTTACGGTCCTGATGGTATCACTTTTGTGATTCTCAAAACTTGTGCTTCCGAACTTGCATCCTGCCTTGGTAAACTATTTTGTCTGTCTTTCTACTTCAACCTTCCCTTCTTGCTGGAAACGTGAGCTCATTCAACAACCTGTGTCGAAAATGGGAACCCCTTTCAACTTTAACTATCATACCACTTCTTTAACCTCCGTCCTTTGTAAAGTTTTCGAATCTATCCTTAACAGTAAGATTTGGAAACATCTCAATTCTTCTAATCTTATCTCTGATCGCCGGTATGGCTTTGGTAAAAAACACTCTACTGGTGATCTTCTATCCCTTCTCTCTGACTCTGGTCCTAAGCTCTTCGCATTTCGGTGAATTTCGGTGAATTTTTGCTAATGCGTTGGACATAAAGAAAGCTTTCGATAGAGTTTGGCACAAAGCTATGATTTCAAAACTTCCCTCTTTCAGAATCTATCCTCCTCTCTGATTTTCTTTTCCGTCGTTCTATAGCAGCTGTTGTAGACGGTCATAGTTAATCCTTTAAATCTATTAGTAGTGGTGATCCTCAAGAGATGTCCTATCTCCAACACTTTGTTCTAATTTTCACTAATTACCTTCTTTCTGCTACTTCATCTAACATTCACACTCTTATGCCGATTGACTCCACCCTTTATTACTCCTTCGAATTTGAAAGACAACCCTCCCCCAACAGCAGTTAATGCACGCAATTAGGGTAGCCTTGGGGCAACTGACCTCTGATCTATCTCTCTATTTTTTTAAATTGGGGCAGAGAAAACATGGTAGTTTTCAATGCCTCCAAAAATTAGTTCTCTCCATCTCTTCTCACAACTATAACATCTTCGAAAACACACAACTCAAACCTTCATCCTTCATTAATATTCTCGGTCCTTCTCTTTCTAAATAAGCTTCTAAGAGGTAAGGTAGTCTGAGGCGCCTTCAGAATTTCTTCACTCCAGCCCAGTTGCTTGCTCTTTATTGGGGTGTTGTTCATCCCTCGATGGAGTACGCATC
>SEYY01005463.1:10000-20000 GCA_009176605.1 Armadillidium nasatum
CCTCTTGTTTATTAGTTCTTAGTCCTCCATTGAAAAATATGCGAGGGCCTCCTTTTATCTTGCTTCAGCTTCCCTCAGACATTTAAAACACGTCCATCTCAAATTTTAGCTTAATCGACAAATTTTGTCAAAAACTATGAAGTTAAAAGTTATGGAAAATCTGTGTTTTAGTACCCCTACCTCCAATTATTATTTTTTTTCTTTTTACAGAAAATCATTCCCAGGCAGAGCCCTTTTCAAGGAGGTGGCACAAGCAAAAGGGAAAAGAGGAAGAAAACCACCCAGACCCGAGCCTAAAGCACCTCTCTCAGATGGGCACAGACGGAACCCTTGAAGAGAGAAAAATTTAAATACAGGAGGAAAAATAGATGATGGTAGATAGTTCCACAGAACAGAAGTGGCTGGAAAGTTGGAGGCACCTCAACCGGCTAGCCTGGGGTTTTCAGATCCACACAAAATTCGTGGGAAAACAGGGCACCCCTTGTACAACGAGGGCGACGCAATTTTGGTGGAATGCGAGAGGCCATTTCCCTCGAGCACAATACCATTGTAGTACCTATAGAAAAGAGATAGTGCCCCAACGTCACATCGCGGAGGTAGAGGGTCAAGAGAGTCTGAAAGTAGGGGACAGTTTATTAATCTCCTAACCTTAGACTCAACCCTATCCAGAAGAGTGGTGAAACCGGAGTCCCCCCAAATGTGAGAGCAGTACTCCATACAAGGGCGAATAAGACCCTTATATAATTGGAGTAACTGCTTAGAAGAAAAAATTTCTCGCAACCTGAACAGAATCCCAGCTACTTAGAAGCAACCTTAGCAACCACTGTGATATGTGGTTTCTAAGACAATTTATTGTTTACGTTTAGACCAAGAATGTTAATGTTATTTACAGGTGAGACGGGAGAGCCATCAAAGAAGATAGGAAAGTTGGGAGGTGTTTTTGAGGGAGATTTGAAGAAGTTATTTTTAAAGAGTTAAATTTCACAAGGTTGCTATGACCCCACCGGGAAATCCCATCAAAATCGACAAGAATTGAATTGGAAAGTTAAAGCCGAGAAGCAACTCTAGAAGCAAAAGAGGAAGCAGATTTGAAATGAGTAGAAGAATGTAGTTTACTCATCAGCATAAGAGTGAGCAGAGTTAGAAGTGCAGTTGAGAAGATCGCTAATGAAAAGTAAGAATAAAGTTGGAGATAAAACAGAACCCTGAGGAACACCAAATTGACAGAAAAAGAGGAAGAAGGTCGCTCCATTACATAAGTGCCGAAATGGAACGATCTGAGAGAAAACTAGACAAAAGTAAGTACAAAGAGGAAACCCAAAGGAAAGGAGCTTAGAGAGCAGTGACGCATGACATACCCAATCAAAAGCCCTGGATATGTCAAGCGCCACCACACAAGACTCCCCAAAGTTCCAAAGGGCAGAAGACCATAATTCAGTGAGATGAGAATGTGTTACCAGTTGAACTCCGAGCTTTGAAAGCCATATTTCATATCGTTTCTCCTAAATAATAACGAATAAAGATACATCGTTTTAATTTAAAAAGAAATAAGTTCTCTTTAATTCATATTTATTTTAAAAGTTCTAAGTTATAAAGTAAGAAAGTTAAAAACATTTGGAGGAAAGAGGATTACTATATGTAGATAAATTTAAAACGATACTTTTAGAGGAAATAAAACACACTCCTCTACTATTTGTCCCAAACGTGAAAAGTTATAATTTGATTACTTCATACTGTTAATAAAGTTGAAAGGAAGGTCAGTAAATTGATTTTGTGCTAATTTTGAGTTGTCTAAAAATCAGAAATAGTGCAACATTGTTATATTTGTTCTCATTTTGTATCAATCTTTTTTTATATTTTTATCCTCTATCTGTTGAATGACATATAACTTGAGTATGTAGACATGAGATAAAATATTAAAATTTTAACGCATGTTGACTTTTAAGGTTTAAATTAACAATGTGTTTTCTGTATACGTAATGTTATATTTAATTTTATATCTATCACTGCTTATTTCAGTAGAAAATTAAAATAATTTTACTCCGATAATTTTTCTTAAATTTCCTGACAATTTTATGCTAGTTAATTAGTTCTGCCACTAATTTCACCATATATTAAATCTTATTTAATTATAAAAATGATCATAAAACCTGTTACAATCCATTCTTAACTCGTAAAAAGATTATAACCGAGAGTCTTCGAAATATTCCCATACTTCAGTTTTAATTTATAAATATGAAAATAAATATTTTAAGATTCAGCTACAGTCAACGAACACAAACTAGAAAAGTAAATAAATGTTACATTTGTAATTGATAAATTTATTAATAAATTATTCAAAAATTTAGAAACCTAAACAAAACAAATGCATAACAAAGAAAAAGAGTAATTATCATAAAAATATAAAATATAATTGATTCAATTATATAAAAACAAAATTTCTCTCTTTTTGAAAATTACTCATTTGTAGTGTAAGATAATAATCAGGAAGTCTTACCGGACCAATTTTTCAAGCAATGAAAATTATTCATATCTTTTTATTCAACATTAATATCTAATAACTATTATGACGGAAATCATTTTATTTTATTAATAACAGCTTTGATCACAAAACTTCACAGTTTATAATTTAAAAAGAAAAACAACAAAAAAATTATATAATTATGATTCTAGATATAAATGAAAATTCACTAAAGATGGATTAAGAGCTCAATATAAAAACGATAACAAATACTTTTTTATTAATAAAGGTAAGGAGTTCTCAACCTGGGGGGAGGGAACCCTCCAAAGGAGGCGTGAGAGAATTTTGGAGGAGTGGTGCCTACACTGTGAAAAAAAAACAAGACATACAAATTTCAGTCTAAAGCTATAATTCCTCGCAAACGCCTTCAAACTAGCCCATTTCATTGTAATACACTAGACTCTAAGAGAAATAGAGAGAATCATTTCGTAATTAATATATATATATATATATATATATATATATATATATATATATATATATATATATATATATATATATATATATATATATATAATATATATATATATATATATATATATATATATATATATGCAAGTATATATTTGTGAAGGGGGGGGGGGAGTGACCTCATACAACAGTATAAAAAGGGGCCATGGACTTCAGAAGATTGAGAACCCTTGGTCTAGGTCATTATGATATAAACTTCATGCAGGGCTGTAGAATTGCTAAATATTTTTGCCTGTCTCAACTCTGGTCCCATCTTTATAAAATTACCCAGCTCCATCTATAATCTTAAATCACACTGTTCCAACTCCAAACCCATTTAATTTGACTTACAATTACAAATATGAAAAAAATATCTTATGGTAAAAAAAAAATGTTTTTGCTCAGTCTCCATTCAAAATTATTTATTTTCTTGCTTCACCCAAAACTATGTGACTTTGCGATTCTGGTACTGCAGTTATCCATTTATGTCATAGGACCAAGAATGGAATTTATATTAAAACTAGCAAACCACTCACGAAAAAATGCCCGTAATCACCAATGGTAAAAATAGAACTACATCAAAAAAATGTTTATATAGTATATAAGCTTTAAATAAATATCATAACAGAAAAAAAAAAAAAGACTTCCACACAATCTGAAAACTATGATTTCTACCAAATTCTACATATCTCTAAAGAAATTTTTAAAAGAGAAGAGGCTTTCTTTGAAAATTAGTTTTAGAGAGGCTTTAAATTTCAAAAAAAAGTTCCACAAAATGAAACCAAAATGTTAAAAGTTAAATACACGTGCAAAATCCGATTCTGACATATTCAAAAAGGTGACAATTTCAACAGTTGGTGAAAGGGAATATTAAAAATTAGAGTATACTGGATAGAGGTAATAAGACACCTGGTTTCAAGAACAAAGGAAAATGTGTACGAGTGGTGGTATCAACTTTAAAGAAAATGAGATTATTGGTAAAATCTAATATCAATTTATTTATAAAATCAAATAAAAATATTAAAGGTTCACACCAATAACATTGCCTTATTCGGGGAAGGAAACTTTCTAGGATTCGTATGTGGAATCAAACCAGCACCCTCAAGCATGTCTGTTAATCCCTCAACCATTTAGCCATGGCAGTGGCTATATATATATATATATATATATATATATATATATATATATATATATATATATATATATATATATATATATATATATATATATATATATATATATATATATATATATATATATATATATATATATATATATATATATATATATATATATATATATATATATATATATATATATATATATATATATATATATATATATATATATATATATATATATATATATATATATATATATATATATATATATAACACATGCAAATTAGCCTTACCACAAAATTCCTTCTTAATTGATCCTTCAGATGAAGTTGTTTTATATTCTGAATTACTAGAAGTGGAAATTCCTTTCCCAAATAAGTTTCCTTTCCCTTCAAATCCTCTTAATTCCTGGACTACTTTAAACAGTCTTGCATCTTGCTTGCCACCAACAACAAGAATCCTGGTGGTAAAAGTGTAAAGACAAGGTTATGAAATCAGTTATTTACAATGAATATGACAAATATAAATATCAAATTTTTGATACAAAATATTTACCAAGGGGAAAAAATTCAGGAAACAACATGTGTCTGTACAAGGAGTTTCAAAGTAAGAAAGTCAAAGAATGAAGGGAACATAGAAAAAGGAAATGTTCCAGAATTTATTTTCAGGGGAGTACATGTAAGAAAATGATCATACAGGTTCAGTCTGGGATCAGAGTTGGAAAGAGAACAGATGAAATTGTGTGGAAAGACGTTTTGCCCAGAGTTCTCATCAGAGGGAGAGATATGGAACCAGATTTCAGAAGAAGTTTCTTAACAACAGTAATAATATAGGGAATGTAATGAAACAGTTTGACGGGCAGAAAAGATTGAATTCTGTTTTCAAAGATACTACAGTTGTGTGGAAGATTATCTCAAATGCATATAAATGAAAGAATTGAGATGCTAAGACACTGAAATAAACATATTATCTTTACCCCCAATTAGAAAGAGTAAGATCACAGGTCAGAAAATAAAATCTTTTTCCTGCCCTAATCAGAAATGCAAGAAAAATCAAAAGGCCACCCTCCCCACATTAACTATTTACAGCAGCGTTTGACCCTTTCAAAATGAAAAGAGTAAAGAAGGGTAGAGTTTTCAGCATAAGAGTTGATGGGAAAAGAAATGGCAGGTCACTGACAAAAAATAGAATATGAAGGTGAAACAAAACCTTTTGGAACATTACAACTCATAGATTCAAAAGATGGACCATAGTTGTCTTCAAAGGGTGCTAAACAAAAACGATGGGGATAAAGTGATAGAGGTTAAAGATAGTAAGATGGATATTGAAGGAGGAAATTTAAATATCAAATCTTTGTGACATTCTAACAAAAGCTTTTGAAGTGATTTGCACTAGCATAAAAGATTCATCCAAATATTTAAGAACAGGGAGAAGGAATAGAAGATCACAAGTCTAGCACTCCTTTCTGAAGCCATATGGAACAGTCTTAGATGAAATTGGTAGAATTAAAATTAGGGATGGAGTGATAGCAAAAATTTTAACTAATACCAATATCAATATTTTTAAACCACTCGATACTGATACCAATATTTTTTACTGAACTCATGAAGGTTGAAACAAGATTGAAAATATTCAGTGTTCATAAAATAAAGGTTTTCTGCTATCTGTAATACCCAGTTATTTTGAAGTCACATTGCTAAACAAAACTATTAATAGATGATAAAGGGTTGGTGTCACCAAGACTTTGCATCCAACTTACATTATTTTTTCATTAATTTCTGCAACATACACGGTCTTCAAAACAATTTCCATTTTGTTGAACACCACCTCTCTTCTTTTAGGCCTAACCTATTATTCTTGATTCTTAACAAAAGCTCAGGTGCTTGAGCATTATGATAGGAAACCATTTTTTGTTTCCTCATACTGTCTCTATCTTCAATTTTCAGCTAAAGGAGGTTGTTATACAAATGTGCGCTACGATTTTGTTTACTCTCGTGTCTCTAATCTGGAGTCTTCTGAATTTTCAACCATGTGGCTAAAGCTCTCTTGCCATTCTACGTCTAAATTCATATGTTCTGTTTATTTATATCCTAAATTTTTTGACTATCTAACACCAAAACAAAGAACATTCTCTCTCTATCTTTCTCAGAAATTATCATATTAGGTGATTTCAAAGTTCACCACTGCCTATGACTTTCTTCTATATGTTTTCATGATACAAGCCGGTGAACGTGCCTTTCAATTCTCCATCCAAAACGGACCTTGAGTTGTGCGTACAGCTCCCTACTAGTATCATTATCTTGGAGATAAACCCAACATTCTAAACCTCTAATCCTTCTCCTTATACTGTCACTCTGTCGTCCTCTGTGTTCTTCCGATCATTTTCTTATCTTATCTACGTATTCAAGTCTTCCGCAAGAAAGAACCCTTCCTAGTGGGAGGAAACGTTTGTGGCATTTCGGTACCTAAGTTGGACAGACTTTCGATTGTACAACTTTAATTTCCTGTGGATGATTATCGCTTCCATAGGAGGGGTCCCTCGGAGTGTACAGAGAGCATTAATGGCATGGAGACTACATTTTATAATCTTTCTACTAAACTTTACAAACCTTGGTTTAACTCTGTTTATTCTCGTGCTATTTGCCGCAGGGATGCTGACTTCAAGAATTATCGTTGTTTTCAAACTTCAGAAAATCGTGCAATTTATATTTCATCTCGAAATTGTGCAAAATCTATTTTCATTCTTTGTAACACCAAAAACTCATTTCTCACTACAAAATGCAATAATTTTTCTGGCTCTTCTTCTTCTCTTTCAGGCAGTTTGTAAAAAATTGTCAACTCAAATTTTGCCTCTTCTTTTTTCATTTCACTAGTATTTTCTTTCAGCATAATTGATGTATTACCTTCTTCAAAAACAACTTTTTGCTCAGACTTTTGTCACTAATTCAACTTTAGATGATTTGGAAGCTATACCTCCTCCTTCAACTCCCCCCCCCCCAACTCATTTATGTCTAAAATTGTAATTTCTTCTAAAGTTCATATTTCTGCCCTCTCTTAGCTTTAAACTAAGAAGTGTATTGTACTGATGGTATCCCTCCTGTGATTCTCAAAATTTGTACTTTTTAGCTTACACCCTATATTGGCAAAATATTTTGTCTCAATCTTTCTATTTCAACCTCCCATTCTCGCTGGAAACCTGATCTCATTCAGCATGTGCCGAAAAAAGGGGGATCTCTCCAACCCTTCAGCTACCTTTCCAATCTTCAACCTCCGTTCTTCCTTAAGTTTCTTGTTAAGTTGGAAATTTCTCAAATCTTCTAATCTTATCTCAGATCGCCAGTATGGTTTTCGTAAACAAAGTTCTACTGGTGATTTTCTTTCCATTCTCTCTGACTCTTGCTCCTCTTCTCTTCGGCATTTCAGTAAATCTTTTTGGGTTCGCGCTAGACATATTGAAAGCTTACGATAGAGCGTTGCACAAATCATTGATTTTTAAACTTCCCTCTTTCAGAATTTATCATTTCTGATTTTCTTTCTAGTCGTTTTATATCAGCTGTTGTAGACTGTCACAGTTCTTTCTTTAAATCTATTAATAGTGGTATTCCTCAGGGGTCTATCCTAACTCCAATTATTTTTTATTAAAGACATTCTCTCAATTACTTAATCACGTTCCACTCCTATGCAAATGACTCCTCCCCCCTTCATACTATTCCTTCCAGTTTGAAAGTTACCACTCCTAAAGGCAGTTAATTGGCGCAAGATGGTGGACTTAGAGCAACTGACCTCTGCCCTTTCTCGTATTTCAATCTGGGACAGAAAATAAGGTTGTTTTAATGTCTCAATAACTCAGTTCCTCCATCTCTCTACCCTACACAACCTTCCACATAACTTAAATCTTCATCTGTCCTTCAATTTCTCGGAGTTCCTCTTTTCGTGATCTTTCTTAAAAGGAACACATTACTTCTCTTTCTAAACAAGCTTCCAAGGGGTTGGGTGTTCTGAGGCACCTTCGTAATATATTTTCACACCACCCGAGTTGCTTGCTCTTTATAGGGGTGTTGTTTGCCCCTTTATGAAGTATGTGTCACATGTCTGGAATGATCCACTCACTGTCTTCCTTGAAAAGGTGGTCTAGGGCTTTTCATCTGAACTTACGCTCTCACATTCTCTCTAGTCTCTTTCTGCCAGTCGAATCGCTGTGTCACTCTCTCTATACTTTATTACAACAGACACTGCTCTTCCGAACTCTCTTGTCGCATACCTCCTCCACTGAGAAGGCCGGAGCCCCCGCTCAGCTCCCCCATATATATATAAATATATAAATATATATATATATATATATATATATATATATATATATATATAATATATATATATATATATATATATATATATATATATATATATATATATATATATATATATATACAAAATAACTTACTTTATTTTATAGTGAGTGAAAAGGAGTGCATTACATAAAAATTTTCATAACATCCTTGCTACTATTACAGAAAAGTAAAGAAGTACAAAGGAATACTAACTTGGGTGAAACCTCTCTGAAAAGTGACCTTAATACCCAAAAATCAGGTGCGCTCTCAGCTTTATCTTCAACAATAAAAACCTTAAATAAAAAAATATTAGCATATATCATATTATAACACTTCAACAGATTTAAGTATAAATCATAAACTATGTTTCAAATTCAAATAGAACTGTCTAAAAACTTTTTTTTTTTTTTTTTTTTGATAAAGACCAGTACCATCTCAAAATTTCAATATTGCTTTTATATTATTTGCTAATATTTTAGATAGAAACATATTGAAGAATTAACTAACCTGTCTAGTAGATACACAAAAGAATGCACCACCAATTCTTTCCCGATACCAGCAAATAGAAAGTATTACCTTAGAAATAGAAATATAATAGTTTAAATGATAATGTTAATTATAAGTTTATAAAATTAAAATATATCAGTAATTTCCACAGCTACCTGCCAAGATGACATTATATATATATATATATATATATATATATATATATATATATATATATATATATATATATATATATATATATATATATATATATATATATATATATATATATATACAGTAAAAGTTATATTTTGCTACTTTTTTGTAATTGTGAAAAAAATGCAAATTAATAACAGAATTTAATAAATACACACTTTGTTATACAGTGTGAAAATCCTATTTTATACTTATGGCTGCCCCCAAGATCTGATTCTTTAATGTATTAAAACAATTACATATTATATTCATATATTATAATTATATTATTAATTATTATTATCATACAACAAAGGGTAAATATAGAAAGTAAATTTTATTTCATAATCGTTTGCATACTCTGGTAAGTTTCGGTCTTTTCATCACCCAATTTGATTCTCAGTTTATTCCATGCAATTCAAAATATCTACAAGATTATCGAAGTTGACTCTCAGATTGCAGGGCAGAAATGAATTGTCACACACTTCTAAAAATTTACCCAATTTGTGACTTTACTTTTTTTAAGGCTCCCACAAAATGGAAAGGAAAAATTCATGTTTTAGTAATATTTTTGTCAAATATGTGAATAGGAAAGACTCATGTCTCTCAGTCTCAGTTATAAACTGTAAATACATAAATTCACAATTTAGTTCAAACTTGAACACAAATAATCATGTAATCATTATAATACAAAATTACTGATGTAAATAATTTAATATATAATCCATCTGCCTTAGTTTAAAAAAAAATTACTTCAAACTTTATATTGCTTTTGGGGAATTATGAAATTCAAATTTAAATTACTGTAAGCGCAATGATTCAAGAGTTGGCATTAAAAACACAAATATTCCAAATAAATAAAATCGGTTTTAATTTGCAAATACCTTTGTAGTATATAA
>SEYY01005463.1:32500-37492 GCA_009176605.1 Armadillidium nasatum
AAGTAGAGCATACATGGAGAAACTCTCTTTGATATGGTTATATGTTTATTATTGGAAGCTAAGCAAAAATTATGGACATATGCAGTGAAAACTTCAGCGTATATTCACAATAGATGTTATTATTCAAGAACAGGAAAAACTCCTTATGAATTAATGACATGAAGAAAATGAAATTTAAGTAATATGCATGTATTTGGATCAGTTTGTTATGCATACTCACGAGAAGAAGAAATTAGATGCATGCAGTAAACAAGGAATTTTTGTTGGGTATGACAATGAAAGCCCAGCATATCTTGTATACTTTCCTGAGCAGAACAATATCAAGAAAGTAAGGTGTGTCAAATTTACAGAAAAATTTGGACAAGAATAAGAAACACCTGAATTTGAATATGAATATATTAGACAAAGGACACAAGAATATGGATCTATAGAAGAAGAAAAAGAGGAACCTTATAAGGAAGAATTAGGTGCATATGAAAGAACATGAAAACAGATATACTAAAAGACAAAGAAATGTCGTGGAAACTGCCACGACCAAAAGTAACACAAAGATGCCCTGAAAATTCCAAAAGAAACATTCCTTTTAACAATGAATTTTCCCACCAAGAAGAAGAAAAAACCGTTGATGTGAGCATCCCTGTTTCAATCTTGAGAAACCACTGGTTTATGGCAGTGGCCCTTGAGAGTGCCAAAGATAGGTCTAAAGTCATAAAATATAGTGTTTTTTGAAATTGGAATGTGACAGGAATCGAGAATTATGGCCCTCGAAATTTGAGAAACCCTTCGGAAAGTTTAAGTTTCCCCATATATCGAAGGGGAAGGAGGAATTTCAGGGGTATGGAGACCCTACCCGAAAAGAGAAGATGGGGCATCTTTCTTGAGAAGAGGGCAGTCTAAGACCGGAGCCCAGAAGAACAGGGCTGTGACTCAAAGTGTCCTAATGTGTGATCGTGTTCCCCAAGGTCATATCTAAGACTAGTTTTGTTGAAGATATTTCTCTTCACACAGATATATGATATGAACCATAATTATTTTAGGGGAGAATTTGTGTTTGGATTAATTCATTTTTTATATTAAGAGTAAATTGCTTCTCACATGAGAAGATTTATTTTAATATATATTTAATTCACTTATAACGTTGGTTTGTGGAGGGCATGTTAAAAGAATGTCCTCCTCCCCGTAAGTATGACTGACTGAAAACTGGAGGGGAAACTGTAAGTAGAATATCCTTTTATTTTTCGTCCGTCGCTAATCAAGTGTTGCTATTCACTCGCACGACCGCTTCAACGAAGGCGTATCATTTGTAACTTCAACTTCCCTGTGTAAATAATAATTCTAGGCAGCCGCTATCATGCGGTAGATAGCCGCTTGTCATGCGGTAGAGGGGAC
Source organism: Armadillidium nasatum (assembly GCA_009176605.1). Lineage (NCBI taxonomy): Eukaryota > Metazoa > Arthropoda > Malacostraca > Isopoda > Armadillidiidae > Armadillidium > Armadillidium nasatum. The sequence continues at coordinate 33,890 of SEYY01005463.1, forward strand.
AGAAATGTTAAATGAACGCAAGAAGTGTGTTTGTGTGTCAGAGTTGTGTCTGTTTGTGCGTCCAACCCAACGCATCTCCTCTTCCGCATTTTGTAAACGAAGAGGTGTGTTGGCACCACAGTTAGAAGTAAACTCTACAACATCTCCCACTATTCTGAAGATTGTAATTAATTAACCACTGTTAGTTATTCTTAAATTGCATTTACATTTACATAACTCTGTGATTAACAATTATTCTTCTACATTTCAAAACTTTGTCTTTCTTTCTCGCATGACCCTCGAAACTTCCTTCTATCTGCAAGGACTCCCCTCTAGGGGCGTTCGAAGGGGGTTTCAGCACGTGAATCCCTTTCGGGGCAGCGGCGGATTTTCAAACCCCTAAGGGGTTTTTTTCTGAACCCCCTTGTAGATCGGTCATATGGAGAAAGAATGACATTTGTATTTGCCCATTTGTTTTTGTATATAAATTTACATCTTATAATTTGGCTACTCTCTCTCCTTCAAGTAGAAAAGAGAGAGTGGGATAATAAATCGCGAAAAGGGGGAGAGTTGTCGAAGATAGGGGGGCAAACCGGGCCCCCATTATACCCCGAAATATCGCGCTTTAGAAATAAGCAAAAGTATCTAAAGACTATGATGATGATTTAACTCAAAACTTATTAAATGTTAATTATTCTATAGTTAATGTTATAGAATGACTTGTATCCCAAAATCTTATGAAGAAGCTGGGGCAAATTCTGATTCACATCACTGGAAGAAAGCAATGTATGTAGAAATTAATGCTGTGGTTGAGAATGATACATATGAACTCACTCCACTACCGGAAGGTCGTTCAGTAGTTGGTAGAAGATGGGTTTTTGCCATTAAACAAGGACCAAATGATGAAGAAAAATTCAAAGCAAGATATAGTGGCAAAAGGATACTCACAGGTGAAAGATGTGTGTTCAAGAAACCGCTCAAATAACTTCAATCCGAATGTTGATGCAACTGTCAGTACTAAGAAGGATATATTGTTCATCAGATGGATGTGAAAACTGCATATTTAAATGCAGCTATAAATGAAGGATATATTGTTCATCAGATGGATGTGAAAACTGCATATTTAAATGCAGCTATAAATGTTGAACATTTAAATAACTTTATATTTCCATGTATAAGCATGTGATTTTTAAAGCTTGTTCTCCGATTACATTCGTAGCTACACTCAGAGCATTTAAATAATTTTTTTTTTTTTCTCCCATTACTAAGGGGTTGATAAGGTCAATGTCCGTGATCAAACCTTGATCATAAGGACACTTCCATTTTTATTTTTTACTCACCCAAAGCTCAACACAAGCCTCAAAATACTAATACTTTTCTTTACTACCATTTTGCTCAACTCCAAGGTGTTAATTACCACAGGTAGTTTTTTGAGATGCTCCATCAGACTTCTCTTTATTACACCCAACGTTCCAACTACTATTGGGATCACTATGATGTTATTCATGTCCCACATTCTTCTCATTTCATTTTTTAGCCGTTGGTATTTAATTTCTTTTTCTCTCTCGTATGCCACCAAGTTGTTGTCATTAGGGACTCCCACCTCTATTATATAACATCTTTGTTCCCTTTTGTCTTTGACAACTATATCCGGTCTATTGTGGGTGACATGTACATCTGTTGGTATTGTACAGTCATACAACAACAGGACTTCTTCATTTTCTTCAATTTCTGGGGGATTATGTTTCCAGTAGCTGGTTGATTCTGTTCTAATATTATATTTTTGGCACAATTTAAAGTGGATGAGCTTGCAAATGGTGTTATGCCTTTCTGTATAAAGATGTCGGTTTAATAAGGTCTGACATCCAGCTAGGATGTGAGGGACAGATTCTGTGTCTTGGTCACAAACTCGACATTTGTCACTGATGTTTTCTCCTTCGATATGTTTTCTGAACCACTTTGTTCTTAGTGTTAGGTCTTGGGCAGCCATTATCATCCTTTCATCCTCTGCATTCAGTTCGCCTTTACTAAATGTTTCAACTGATTTTTCTTTATCTATATATATTTCTTCCAACAGTTCTCTATATTTCTTTGCCATTGCTTGATTCTTCCACTGATTCAAGTGTTTTTGTTTTCTTTCTTGCCCATATCTATCTTTTAGATATTTCATTCTGAACTTTAGTATTTTTTCCTCCCATCCTTGGACCTGATTGGTTGTTATGTTGTGAGAATGCAAATAATCTCTTTTCTTTTTTATAATTGATGTAGTGTCTGGTTTATTTATTTCGTGCAAATATACCCACTGTATAAACTTTCCTGTTGCACCTTCCAGATATTCTCCTATTCCAATAATTTCCTTCTTATATACTTGGTCTATTTCTATCATTCCCATTCCACCCTCTACTCGTTCTGCGTATATTCTTGATAATATTTGTCCTTTGTATATCATTTTGTGTGCATTTAACATTTTTCTAGTTGAAACATCCAGTTGGTTCAGATCTTCTTGATATCAATCAATAATCCCACAACTATATAAGATGACAGGTACCGCAAATGTTCTTATTGCTTCAATTTTGTTTTTGGCCTTCAATTCTGATTTCAATATTAATTTTATTCTTTTTAGGTATTCTTTTTTTAATCTTTCTTTCATTTTTTTATGCTCTACTTTTTCTGATTCTTCAATCCCAAGGTATTTGTACGTGCTTTCCTGATCTAACTGACTTATAGTTGTTTGGTCCATTATGATGTTTTCGGATTCGACTCTCCTACCCTTCCTAAGTGTGATAAAGGCACATTTATCCAACCCAAACTGCATATTTATATCATCTGAGAACTGTTTGACTATTGCAATTTGTCTGGTGGTTTCCTCCCTGTTAGGTGCATACAATTTTAGGTCGTCCATATAAAAGAGGTGGGATATTATTTTTGCTTTCTTTTCATTTCTAGCATTAATTCTGTATCCATTTTCTAAATTTTTAATAAGGTTACTTAAGGGGTTAATAGCAAATATAAACAATAATGGTGATAGAGAGTCCCCTTGAAAGATGCCTCTTTTAATTTTGATGTTTTTTATTTCCATGCATCCCTTTTCATGCCTTAGTCTTAAGTTAACTTTCCATTGCTCCATTCCTTTACTTATGAAGTCCACAATAGTAGGATTTACCTTATATATATTCAAGACTTCCTTTATCCAACTGTGAGGAACGCTATCATAAGCTTTTTGATAGTCAATCCATGCCATACTGAGGTGTTTTTGCTTTTGTCTACTATTTTCAAGTACCATTTTATTGATTAATAACTGATCTTTTGTTCCACACGTGTTTCTTATGCAGCCTTTTTGTTCTTCATTTATTATATTGTTGGTGTCAACATGTTCATATAGTCTATTTGAAAGTATTGCAGTCAATGTTTTGTAAATTGTAGGTAAGCATGTTATTGGTCTATATTTTGATGCATTTTTTGTTTCATTTGATTTTGGGATCAGGATGGTATCTCCAGTTGTTAGCCATTCTGGCAAGGCTTCTTCCCCTTCCAACAATCTATTTAGGCATCTCGTAAGCGGTTGTATAAGAATCGTAATTTTCTTAATCCACACGTTATGGACTTTGTCTGGTCCTGGAGTTT
>SEYY01005465.1:5000-12500 GCA_009176605.1 Armadillidium nasatum
TTGAGTGATGTGCACACGTGACGGTATTCGCTCGTGCGAATGTATGTGCAAAAGGTCAGTGTTTCTGAGTGAGAGACTATTGAGATTGCATAACCTCACAAAACTCATATTTGTATGTAAATCGTGCTTCTAAATGGATTTCTCCAGCCCCAAACATGCATAATTTAAAAAGCCTCTCGTCAAACATGCTCATATATCCGAGTTAGTTGTGTTCTGAAAAAGATATCCTTTCGTATATCTGTCGAATGACTTATGCATATTGCCTTATTTTGAAAAAGAAAGAAATACTTGTATGAAAATTTTATCATAGTACATATTATTTTATTTCCAATTCCCGTAAATTCCTATAAATGCTTTTGGAATGCATATACGGGGAAAAAAATTGACTTGTATTATCTACGCTATGTATTTTGCAAAAGAAATATTTATTACAGACTCAATATATCTTTCCGGTAGTCGAAAAAAACACCAATATTTATATCTCATAATGAAAGTTAAACGTAAAATATATATATTGTAAGCTCTCAATACACTTCAAACCTTGCAATTTAGATTTTAAAATCAACGAAAAAAGTAAAAATATATTTTTGTTTTCTTTTAAAAAGGTGAGATGTGGCACATGTATTTAAGAAGGTGAGATGTGCCATAAATTTAAAAAAGTGAGATATGGCAAGATCTATTTTTACGTTTACCACAAATTTTGTCAATCTTCCAAAACGAAAGTTATCTAATCTAAAAAATGATACATGAAAGGTTTTTATCACTTTAATTAATCATAAGAAGCAAATTTTATTACTTTGAATGAAAGTTTGTCAAAGGAATCGTATTTGTGTGATTAGCTCTTTTGGTAATAAAAGATGAGTTTGAGTTTCTGTTGATTAAGAAATATTTATTTGATAAGAGATAATAAGAATTTAGTCGCGGTTCATCTTTATAATAATAATTCAGTATTTATTTGTTATGTTTACTGTTTAAAAGTCTGGTAAGTCAGACTGTCCAAACTCATTTCAGAGATTATTTTCTATTTAAATTTATATCTTTTGAGTCAATTTGTAATTTCCTTTAACATAAAACCTTCGAGTATACATGATAAAAACATATTTTTACTTTTCTCGTTCATTTTAAAATCTAAATTTAGCCATTTTATATATATATATATATATATATATATATATATATATATATATATATATATATATATATATATATATATATATATATATATATATATATATATATAGGAGGGAGAGAGAGTAGCAATTCCTATCAAACCTATTACTCATGTTAAGGTTCACAACTTACCACCAGTTGATATTGTAGTCAGTGAAATTTGAGTGATGCGTTTTCCAACTGGACTAAAGGGAAATTAGAGAGTTAAATTTTATTACAGATCTCTCAAGATGCTCGCAATGATGTGTGACTGTTGAGATTGGTGAAATAATACACTTTGGTCTTATTTGTAAAATATAAAAATCTTCAAAATTGCATTTTTCCTTTTTATTTTTGGTTCCTGAGTTTGGAAATGTAACTGAAGCTCTTAAAGGCATAGTAAAATGTGTTTTACAGAACTAGAAAGAGACTTATTCCAAGATGCCAGGATGGAATATGTACTCATACCGAGAGTCAGCTGAAATTCTCGGTGTCTACACTACTCCAGAATTAGAATTGGCTGTGAGAAAGGATATAAGATTCTCCAAATCTATGAGGTTTGGGTCTTCACACCTCTGCTCACTCTGTTCATTAAATATGTCCAGACGTTCCTGAAATGGAAAACTGAAGCTTCAGGTTTTCCTGCAGGTATTACCGACATTGACGATCCTGAATTTGATACTTTCATTGAAGCGTTTTTTGAAAAGGAAGGTGTCAGACTTGATAAAGACCAGATTAAAAACAATCCAGGACTCCGATACATCGCCAAGCTCTGTCTCAATTCCCTTTGGGGTAAAATGGCAGAACGGTCTCCAAACATAGAAGATATCATCTGCCATAGCGATGCTGAAGTTTGGGAACTATTTAAACAAGTTGGAATTAGAAGTTGAAGTAATATAATATATGAATATATATATATATATATATATATATATATATATATATATATATATATATATATATATATATATATATATATATGTAGCCAAACTATATTGTTACCGTACGTAACACAGCGTATGCGGATAATTCATCGAAAGCTACAAATCTTGCCGTTGCTTCATTCACCACTGCTCATGCCAGGGTAAAACTCTACAGACTTCTGGAAGCTGTTGGTCATAGAGTACTCTATTGCGACACGGACAGTTGCGTCTTTGTGGCATAAGGAAGGTGAACATGTACCTGAGACAGGTAGATTTCTAGGGGATTTAACTGATGAGTTTGAAGCAGGATGCAAAAGGGGATAGTTTTGTATGTACAGGTCCTAAATCGTATGCTGTGCGGGTGGTAATAAAATCCAACGGGGATGTTAGTCCATATTCTTAAAAGCTAAAGGTTTAACACTGAATAAAACAACTTCAGGGATAATTAATTTTGAAGCTATGTTAAAACTTGTTTTAGATAAAATTGATAAAGATTCTAATGAAGAAGAAAGGGAATGGGTTATGGGCGACGACCAGTATTATGAAGGGCTTAAGGATAGGGATGTGAGCTATAGCTATAGAGACCAAATGAGAAATCCTCAAGGTGAACAGACTTTACATAATGTAGCATTCAATAAAGATGTTTCCACTACTATACAACACACACATTTCTAGAGTATAAGATTCATTCAACAACATTTAATGCTAATAAAAAAGGTGGGGTATCAATAACTAAAGGGAAAAAGAAGTTGAGAATGACATCTACCAAATGGACTCTCAATAAAAAATACTTCTCGCACAATCCCCTTTGGGTATAGGGGCCCCCTCCCTCCCCTATAAACACGTCACTCACTTTATATAAACATGATGTAAATAAATGTTAATAATTTGTATGTTTTTATAAAGGGTTATAGATTTATGTTATGTATTACTCATGTAATATTTATTATGTATATGATATATATATATATATATATATATATATATATATATATATATATATATATATATATATATATATATATATATATATATATATATATATATATAATGTATATATAATAAAAATATTTAATTAATAAAAAAAGGATAAAGTTTTTTTCTTACTCCAACAAACCCATTTTTTATTTACTATGTTTTAAAAACTAATTATAATTATATTATTATAAAGAACAAAAGAAAAATAAAGAACAAAAGAAGATAATAATAATTAAACAAAAGAAAAATACTAATAATAAATAATAACAGAAAAAATAAGTAAAAATATAAAAAAACAAAAATAATAATAATAATAATAAGCAAATAATAATAATAAATACAACAAAAAAAAAATAACAATAACAAATAACAAAATAAAAATAATAATATAAGAAAATAAAAATAATAATATATATAAAGAACAAATGAAAAATAATAATAATAAATATAACCATTTTGATATTAACAACCGGAAGTATCGACAGTCTCTCTCTCTCTGTCTGTCTGTCAATCGCGACTTAACAAGATTTCACAAGACTTAATTAATATATTTATTTATTAATTTAATTAAAAAATATTTTAAAGCGAAACAATTAAAAAGGTTCGCGGCGGGTGGTCGAAAGGTTATACCTTTTCACCACCAGGCTGTCAGCGGCTTCCTTCGATCCGCGGTCGGTCGGGACTGAAAGTAAAACCGGATGCGTTTTTTTACCAGTAGTTCGGGCATGTTACTACTATATATATATATATATATATATATATATATATATATATATATATATATATATATATATATATATATATATATATATATATATATATATATATATATATATATATATATATATATATATATATATATATATATATATATAAATATAGTTTTTTTTAAAGAAAACTAAAAGCAAACACTGGTTTTTAAAAAAAAAACCTCCCCCTCCCCCTCACCCCTCAAAAAAAAATTTATATATATGCATGTGTACTCTTACTCTTTGATACTTCATTAAATTTTTTTTGAGAAAGAAAAGAAATAAAGGAAAGTTTTCTCTCTTTGTCTACGCCTAGTCCGTTTGAACTTGGAAAAACAAACTCCAACTTGTCGGAAAAATAAAACTTTGAACACTCTTATTTAAAGAAGCCGACAAAAATTTTGACAATTTTATTTAAACTTAACTCATCGAGCCTTCCCTTGAGAGCTCGGAATCTAGATAAGAAAATCACTGCTCTCAAAGAGAAGCTTTAATTAACAAGTTTCATCAAAAGAAAGTCATCATGCTGTCAGATTAATTATAAACACGCATTTATACCGAATAACCATTTTGCTTAAAACTCTTCATTATTTTAAAAGATTTATCTTCAAACATTTTTGGATATGAAATAATGTAAGAATGAGTGACGAAGTTTATAATTATATGAAACTGAATTATAACGTGATCAGAATACGTTTCTTTTACTCTTTGCAGGATTATCTGAAGACGGCTAATTAAGTGGCAGACTTCGAAACGATTTTCATAAAGCTCTCATAAATTGGTTTAATAATAATAATAATAAATTATTATTATTATTATTATTATTATTATTACTATTATCAAAGAGAACTACAACAAATAATAATAATAATAATAATAATAATAATAATAATAATAATAATAATAATAATAATAATAAGTTATAATAATAATAATAATGTTAATAAAGTATTAAATTAGGCCTATTTAATTTAAAAGAAAATATTTTCTAAAAAATTTTAAACCCGGGATCCTTAAATTTTATTAGATTTCTTGCCTTTTCTTCACACCCTTCTGTTTCTTAAATTAATAAAAACTTATTAGCCATAGCTAAAGAAAGAATATATTAACAAAAACATGATAAAGCATGAATAAAGTATAATAATGAAGTTAATTATAATAAAATTTATTATAATAAACTAGATTTAATTTGACATTTGACATTTTTAATCGAAGAGATTGACTGTTTATTTTTTCAAAAGTTAATATTGGTATGAGACTTGTTAGATTTAGGAGCCGTTTAAACGTAAATTCGATTGTCGATTTTCGCCCATAAATTAAATTTAATAGTATTTTAAATAGCTTCCAATAGCTGGCCAATAGCTTCCAATAAGCTATGGGTAACGACCGATTCTAAAACTTATTAACTGCAATACAACTAAATGTGTACAGTATACGCTGGGGCTGATTGCGAGCATTATTTTATTTTATTTTTTAAGTTGGCTTCTCATGCATGGCATTGCTCTGTTCGAGGAGAGGAACTTTCCTAGGTAGTATATACCTAGGATCCCCATGTGGGATCGAACCGACTCAAACAAGCACATGAGTTAGTTACATCACTCTGCCGTGCCGTCCACCGTGGCACAAACAGTACAGTAGATGATTGCAATCAGTGAGCGACTTTATGTTCGATATGGTTGCGCTCATAGTCTTAACGCATCGCTCTCTCTGTGTATAGTTTGTCCCTCTTCTTCGTTGAAACTGAAATTACATTAAAAGAACTATTGTGAACCATGGAGAAATTTGATAATAAAAGAATAAAAAACAGGTTAACCGCTTCGTAGAGCCTGTAAAAGCTATTTCAGATTGTTACTTCAGTCCAGAAAATGCTGAGTCAGATTTTTGAACAACGATTTAGTTTCTAGATGAACAAACAATTAATGGAGTTAATGTTGCAAGAACCAGTAAATGAATCACACACTATATGTAACTGATTTACTGGGACATTTTCATTTTCTTGTTTATAAGGTTCTTTTACGGCACAAATTCTTAAATCTTTTTGACTGGAATTTCTTGTAATAAATCGTGCAATAATGTAATACTTTTACCAATATTTACCCTATAATAAGATAATGCAATTAAGACTTTTCAATTGAAAACAACTTTAGTAAATTCGGTGGGTGTGGATAACGTCACATTTCTAAACTGTAGTTCTAGATATAACCGCAAGATGTCGCTATTCCTAATTTCTGTAGAAAATCCGTATATTTATTTGAAGTACCTTTTATTTTACGTCGTTTAAATATATTCATACTTTTAAGTGTTTTATAGAGTAATTTTGAGCAAATCGTTATTTAAATAACTTTTGAGTTATTTGACAATTTAAATAAACATGTTAGAGCTTAAAATAATGCTAAATGAAAGTGGGAAATAACTTTGTTCGTAAATACCTCGTTCCAGAATTCATTTTGGGGACTAATTGTTTTGATCAAAAACTAAACTACTAATAAAAAACTATATTTTTTTGTTTGTTTGAAGTAATATTCAGATATTTTCTTAAGCACTCATGTTTAAAAATAAAAATCTTTTTTTTTTTCTTCAAGTTTTACCTTAAATTAGTCGATGTTAAAAATGATTATCCTGAAAACTTGACCAGATGGATTTACCAAAATTTACTAGTAGAGTAAAATTTTATATATATATATATATATATATATATATATATATATATATATATATATATATATATATATATATATATAATATATATATATATATATATATATATATATATATATATATATATATATATATATATATATATATATATATATATATATATATATATATATATATATATATATATATATATATATATATATATATATATATATATATATATATATATATATATATATATATATATATATATATATATATATATTATTATTATTAATTATTATACATTACACCTTATCCCGCAAGATGCAGGGTGGCGTCAGTTGCAGAAACTTCATGTTCCTGCAACCGTACATGGGATGAGAAATGCTCTGGTAAAAAAGGTTCCCAGCCTTTAGAACCATGCGAAGAATAATTCTTCAATATTCAATTCTTCAATATATATATATATATATATATATATAATATATATATATATATATATATATATATATATATATATATATATATATATATATATATATATATATATATATATATATATTATATATATTTATATATAATTATTTGTATTTATTTATTTATTATTTTTGAAGTTTACAATATTTTTCCAAGTATTTTTTTTTTTTTTGAATCCCTACTGCTAATTAGGGTAAAATATGATGTATATATATATTTTTTTTGCTACAATAAGCCGATTCAAAAGATCATTAAATTTAAATTTATTTGTATGAAAATTTTTAAGAAATTGGTATAAAAAATTTTTTGAACAGCTTTCGAACGAATTTAACGAAAAATAGAATTAATTATTTAAAGATTCTGAAAACCTCTTATAAAAGGATCAAAGACTTCGCCAAACAGAGCTCCACACTAATTGAAATGGAATTTTATAAGTTTGCTGTCACTTTATATTGAGGTGAATTTTGCTTATACTCTTATTAACAACAATTTTCAATTTCTTACCGACTTGCAATCAATCTTCTAGGGATATTCGATCTTAAGAGAAGTCTTTTTCGAATCTACATGTGGTCGTTATTCTTCAA
>SEYY01005466.1:0-7500 GCA_009176605.1 Armadillidium nasatum
ATATATATATATATATATATATATATATATATATATATATATATATATATATATATATATATATATATATATATATATATAATACACTGACATAATGTTCAAATGAAACTTAAAAAGATTTGAGTTCTTGATACCATTTCTAAATATTTCAGAAACTGAAGGCCCCATATATCCAGTAGACACCTCTGGAGGAGAAGTTGTGACAAACCTTGGATAGCTGGGATGCAGTAAATGTTCACCACAATACCCCTCTCACTAGGAACCTTTTTCTGTGTGAATACCAAGAGGTCTGGGTGGACTTGTTTATGAAGTATAATACCCCATTACCCAGCTCAGCGGCCGTGGAGAGGTTGTTTATTCAAGGTTCTGACATTCTATGACCAAAGAGGGCAGCCATGGCATTCAGCAATTTTGAAAAATTTATTTTCATGAAAGGGAATATGACCCTTTTCAGAATGCAAGAGGAGAGCTACGAGGAGGAAGAGATCATAAATGGCTGAATAAATAATAATAAATTCTTTCTCATTTTTTGTTATATATTTGCATCTTCAAATAAAATTTAAAAATAATTCATCTTTACATCCCAGCGCTCAATTTTTTATTTTTTTTTTTTATTTTTTTTTCTCCAAAATTTACGCTTTAAAAAAAAAAAATATTTGCGGACATGTGCGCTTTTGCATTTGCGGATTAAATTTTTGAAAAAATGTGCGCTTTTGCATTTGTTCTGGATATAGGATATAGGATAAGTTTGTTCTGGATATAGGCCTGTTATGCGAATTCTTAATATTAAGCTTAGAGAGAGTTGACATTTTTTTGCAGAATGTCTGAAAGGACGTGAGGAAGAGGAACTAGAATGATTATTTCCAATAGAAAAGTGAATCATGAAAGGTAGATGAAAGTCATGAAAGCCATTGGCTGTGCTGAACGTTGAAATCAACCAAAATGATGATTTCAGAGAAGAAAAAAAAAGAAGAAAGAATGTTGTCTATTTAGAATTTAGATAGTAGAAGAATTTTGGATGGTCAGTAAAATTAGAAAATAAAAAGACAGAACAGATGAATTTAGTTGTAAGAGGGCTTAAGCCATAAAGTAAAGAATTCAGAAGACTGCAAATTAGATACATGAGAACAGACAACATCTCTGAACACATGTGAATATCATTTTTTTCTGCATTTGATTGAAATTGGGGTTTATGATGTTAAGTGATAATAGAATAATAAGGTTTGCTGTCAGTGCACTCAAACACCAGAGTTTCAATTAAGAAACTTTCTTATTAGGTAAAAAGACGAAAACTTCACAACCCTTTGTTTGAGTTTTATATTTTGTTGTAAACAATTACTGATTGTACAAAAATTCCTTTCTGCTGCAAACCAAATTAATGCTATAGATCTCATGAAAAATTAAGAACTACGTTTTTCTAATAATAATAGTTTAGTGTTTGACAAAGTGATAAATTAGACAAGAGACAGCGAATGTTGCAGAAATTATTGAAAAAAAAAGATCGTGCACCAGGGCAAGCAGGCAGGGAAGTTTTGCAGTATCATCGTCATCGAAGGCATCCATTCCAAAGTAGAATGGGGTGAGGGGTGAGAGTGGGGCTTTGTTTGGAGGCCACCCTCCAAGGGTCTTAGAGGCAGGCTTATGATTCGCCATTTCTATTTGCTCTTGAAAATATAACGTAAGAGTAAGCGCATGTAAATTTGTGGGGTACTTGTTAATAAGGAGAGGTAGTGAAAGCATTGTTCACTATGCTTTAGAAGATTCAATAAAATGAGTGTATTGCAGAGAGTATGTTAGGGAACTTCTGAGAAGGTGAAACGCGGAAAAAACGAACAAAAGAGCAACGGAGTGAAACGGAATGGTCTAGCCAACCTTATTAAGTTGCATCACCTCAGACGACTATATATATATATATATATATATATATATATATATATATATATATATATATATATATATATATATATATATATATATATATATATATATCAAAATAGGGAGAGAATTGAAGGAGGATATGAAATTAACAAGACCAGGAAAGAAAGTAAAGAACCCGAAACATATGTGACTTTGAATAAAAGAGAGGGAACAGCTTCTGGAGAAGACAGCGGTGACTGAAAGATATAAGGAATATTTTGAAGAGTTGCTGAATGTGGAGGAGGAGGAGGAGTATGAGAGGGAGATGGTAGAGGCACCACCGAAAGAAAAAGATGGACTGAAAGAAATCATGATGACTGAGGTGGAATAGGTAAGAGAGGAAATTAAATGCTATGAAACGGAAAGAGTGCAGGATACGATGGACTTAGTTTCAAGTTATTCAAGACAAGTGAGGAAATATCATTGACGTTGAACAAGGTATTAGAGAGTAAAAAATATCAACATAATGGAAGAAAGGAGTAATCTGCCCAATACATAAGAAAGGAAATAAAAGTGAATTCCTAAATTACATAGGAACAGTGTTGTTAATAAGAGCCAGTAATGTATACCATAGGATCATGGAGAGAAGATTGAATGTTGAAGGATAATTATGAAATTTAAAAATGGCAACATGGATTTAGAACAGGGATAAAAAACGACAGATTTGTTATTCTATATATATTTTTTTTACATCATGAAGATTTGGACTGAGAAAAGCATAGAAAGAACAAGAAAGCACATGCAACATTCATAGACTTAGAAAAAAACTTTCGAAATGACAGATAAAGACCATAGAGAGTATCAAAAGATCCAATATACAACATATCGAAAACATTAACAACACCTATTAAGAGCATGGACAGAAAAACCATAAATATAGCCAGACGAGAAGGAGGAAGCTAGAAACGGTGTGGAGTGAAAACAGTGTGAGAAGGGGCAGTGTATTGCCACTGTTACTCTTCGCACTGTACCTAGACAACTGAATTAAAAAAAAAAATATTTATAAAAGAGAATATAGAACATGCTTTAGTATGCGCAGTTAATGAGGCAATGATAACATAAGGAGTTGAGAATTTGCAGGAAACTGTGAATAAGTTTAAAGATGTGCTGAGCTCAATGGGTATAAGGATAAAGAAAAAAAACAGAAGTATTGAAGAGAACAAAGAAGAGAGAGAAAATAACTGGAAATACAGGCATAAGACTAAGATAAGACTAAACTTAAGCAAGCGAATAACTTTAAATACTTGGACATGCTGTTCAACATAATGATATATATATATATATATATATATATATATATATATATATATATATATATATATATATATATATATATATATATATATATATATATATATATATATATAATATATATATATATATATATATATATATATATATATATATATACCTCTGGTGGGCAAAGGCCAGAGGCCTACTAAAATTCCACCAGAGTTAGGGGAAAGACGGGATCGTGGTCAAAATTAAAGGACAACGTTTCCTGATACACGAAGTTTGAAGGTGTGTAAGTAATAGGAAGTTGGGAAAATAGAAGAAGGGAGTGTGTTCCAGTCTTTACCAGTAGAGTGCATGTAGGACAGAGCATAACGGTTAAGTCTAGGGTCAGAGAGTTGGACAGAGAAAGGATGAGACTGTGTAGAAAGCCGACTCGCACGAGCCCTTCTCAGAGGAGGAGGTATGCGACGAGAGAGTTCAGAAGAGCAGTGTCCATTGTAATAGCGATAGTACAGAGAGAGTGACGCAATATTTCGTCGGGCAGAAAGAGATTGGAGAGAATTAGTGAGAGCAGAAGAGTTGATAAGACAGAAAGCCCTAGACTCCACATTCTCAAGGAGAGCTGTATGAGTGGAACCACCCCAGATGTTTGACGCATACTCCATACAGGGGTGAACAACACCCCTATACATTGCAAGCAACTGGGATAGATTGAAGAAATACTGAAGGCGCCTCAAAATACCTAACCTCTTAGAAGCTTGTTTAGAAAGAGAGGTGATGTGATCTGTCCAAGAAAGATCACGAGAAAAAGAAACACTAAGAATATTAAGAACAAATGAAGGTCTGAGTTGAGTGTTTTCTAAGAAGATATCACAGTTGTGTGGAAGATTGTGTCGAGTAGAGAGATGGAGGAATTGAGTTTTGGTAGCATTGAAAACAACCATGTTCTCTCTTCCCCAATTTAAAATACGAGATAGATCAAAGGTCAGCTGCTCCAAGGCAACCTTCCTTGCGACTAGTAACTTTTGTTGGGAGGGACCCCTTTCAAATTGAAAAGAGAAATGAAGGGTGGAGTCATCAGCATAGGAGTGGAGAGGAGATGAAGTAACAGAGAGAAGGTCATTAATGAAAAGTAGAAAAAGTGTTGGTGATAGGACAGATCCTTGAGGAACACCACTATTAATAGATTTAAAGGAAGAGCGGTGGCCGTCTACGACTGCTGCTATAGAACGGCCGGAAAGGAAATCAGAGAGAAGGTCACAGAGAGAAGGATAGATACCGAAAGAGGGAAG
The DNA here is from genome assembly GCA_009176605.1 of Armadillidium nasatum. Classification (NCBI taxonomy): domain Eukaryota; kingdom Metazoa; phylum Arthropoda; class Malacostraca; order Isopoda; family Armadillidiidae; genus Armadillidium; species Armadillidium nasatum. The sequence goes on from SEYY01005466.1 coordinate 4,446, forward strand.
TTTGGAAATTAAAGCTTTGTGCCAGACTCTATCGAAAGCTTTCGATATGTCTAGCGCAACAGCAAAAAGATTCACCGAAATGCCGAAGGGCGGAGGACCAAGAGTCAGAGAGAAGGGAAAGAAGATCACCAGTAGAGCGTTTCTTACGAAAGCCATACTGGCGATCTGAGATAAGATTAGAAGAATTGAGATGTTTCCTGTTATCCTGTTAAGGATAGATTCAAAAACTTTAGAAAGAACAGAGGTTAAAGAAATGGGACGATAGTTAGAGGGTTGAGAGGTGTCCCTCCTTCACCGGTACAGGCTGAATGAGCGCACGTTTTCATCAAGAAGGGAAAGTTGAAGTAGAAAGACATAGACGAAAAAGTTTACCAAGGCAGGGTGCAAGCTCAGAAGCATAAGTTTTGAGAACCACAGGAGGGATACCATCAGGGCCGTACGTCTTCTTAATGTTAAGCTCAGAGAGAGCAGAAGTGACGTCTTTAGAAGAAATTATAATTTAAGGCCTAAATGAGTTTGAGGGGGTTGAAGAAGTAGGAACAGCTCCGGAATCGTCTAAGGTTGAATTAGAAGCAAAAGTTTGAGCGAGGAGTTCAGCTTTAGAGGAAGGCAAAACGGCAGTTGTACCGTCAGAAGATACTAGAGGAGGGAAAGAGGAAGAAGGAAAGTTAGAGTTAACATTTTTGGCAAAATGCCAAAAAGGGCGTGAGGAAGCAGAACCAGAAAGATTGCTGCATTTTAAGCGGAGAAAGGAGTTTTTAGTGTTACGGAGAATAAATAGACTTTGCACGATTCCGGGATGAAATATAAGTTGCATAAGACACTGGAGTTTGAAGACGACGGTAGTTCCTGAAGTCAGCATCCCTGTGGCGGATAGCACGAGAACAAGCAGAGTTAAACCAAGGTTTGTTAGGTTCAGTGGAAGGGAAAGAGTATGGAAAGTACGCCTCTATGCCAGAGAGAATCACCTTTCTTATGAGCTCTGCACACTCAGAGGGGTCCCTCCCTCGGAAACAGTAATCATTCAATGGAAAATCAGAGAAGTACAACCGCAAGTCAGACCAGTTAGTGGCATACACAAAGGAAGAAAATTCGCTTAAACACCCCTAACGCACATCCCTGAAGTGGGCACAGACGGAGGTCTTGAAGAGTGGAAGATAAAATATAGGAGGAAAAACAGATGATGGTAAAGAGTTTCACAGAACAGAGATGGCTGGAAAGAAGGAGACACCACAACAGGATAGCGAAAGCAGGGCACTCCTTGTGCAACAAGGACAACTCTACGGTGGAGGAATGCGAGGGGCCAATTCCCACGATCACCTAAAATTGTAGTACCTATAGAAAAGAGATAGGGCGCCTACGTCACGTCGTAGAGATAGTGGGTCAAGTGAGCTTGAAAGTAGGGGACAGTTTATTAATGTTTTAGCTTTAGACTCAACTCTATCCAGAAGAGAGGAGGAGCCGGGTCACCACCAAATGTTAGAACAGTACTCCATACAAAGGCGAATAAGACCCTTATATATTTGGAGTAACTCCTCAGAAGAAAAAAAATCTCGCAACCTGAACAAAACTCCCAGCTTCTTAGAGGCCGCTTTAGCAACCATTGTGAATGTGGTCTCCAAGAGAGTTTATTGTTTATGTTTAGACCAAAAATGTTAATGTTTTTAACAGGTGAGACGTGAGAGCCATCGAAGAGGATAGGAAAGTTGGGAGGTGTTTTTGAGAGAGAGATGTGAAGAAGTTGAGTTTTTAAAGAGTTGAATTTCACAAGGTTGCTATAACCCACAGCAGAAATCCCATCCAAATTTGTAAGAATAGAATCGGAAAGATGAAGATGAGAAACAACTCTAGAAGCAAAAGAGGGATCAGATTTGAAATTAGTAGAAGAATATAGAATTGAGTCATCAGCATAAGAGTGAACAGAGTTAGAAGAGCAGTTGAGAAGATCGTTAATGAAAAGTAAGAATAAAGTTGGAGATAAAATAGAGCCCTGAGGAACACTACAGTTGACAGAAAAGGAGGAAGAGGTTGTTCCATTTACATGTGACGAAATGGAACAATCTGAGAGAAAACTAAATAAGAGTAATCATAGAGAAAAAGGAAACCCAAAGGAAGAGAGCCTGGAGAGCAGCGACGCATGCCATACCCTGTCAAAAGCCTAAGATATGTCAAGCCCCACCACACAAGACTCCTCCAAGTCCCTAGGGGCAGAAGACCATAGATCAGTAAGATAGGAAAGTATGTCACCAGTTGACCTCGAGCGTCGAAAGCCATATTGGTGATCTAAGAGATGAGAATGAGACTCCAAATGATCAATGAAATAAGAGTTGAGGAGATTTTCAAAAATTTTAGACAAAATACAAGTGAGAGCTTTATATCGATAGTTAGATGGGTCAGAGCGGCTATCTTTTTTTTGGAATCGGCTGAACAAATGCGCTCTTCCAGCACTGAGGAAAAGTATTAGTATTAAGGCATAGAGAGGAGAGATGAACGAGGACAGGCTCTAACTCGGAAGCACACTCCCTCAAGACACGAGGGGGAATGCCATCCGAGCCACTAGTCTTCCTGACGTTCATAGATTTCAGAATTTATAACACTCAATCTACTTTTTAAAATTTTTCCAAATCTGAATTCAAAGAAACTTAAATCTAGCCACCTCTGACACGTACTTATTTTTCAATCAAAAACTTTACTGTCAATCCAATTCTCTAGCGATGGGATCACCTCTCAGCGCTATACTTGCCATTTCCTACCTTAAGACTATGAATCTATTTGGCTTTCACAAGCTCACGCTAGTATCAAACCTGCTTACTACAAAAGATACCTGGACGATACATTTCTCCTTTTCTCTCACAAACACCAACCCCTTCCTTTCCTTAACTTTCTAAATCAACAACTCCCCAACATTAAATTCACCAAGAGGAAGAATCTGAAAATAGCTTGCCTTTCCTAGATATTCTCATCAATAAAATCTCAGATAATTATAACTTAAGCATCTATCGTAAACTTACTTTTACCAATCTCTCACAAAATTTCTTCAGTCATCTTCCTTTTC
>SEYY01005467.1:0-7500 GCA_009176605.1 Armadillidium nasatum
ATATTTTAATTTGTAATAAACTAATTCATTCTGATGAGGATGCCTGCACTCCGAAAATTGTCCTAACGAATCGTTGGTACAAGTGGTAAAAATGTCACAGTAAAATTTTCAATAGAGAAAAGACATGTTAAGCATAAGAAAGTCACTCTACCGATTTATTTTCTAATAAGAAAATAACTGAAAACAATTTGTTGCGACATCTTTGCCTATTGTCCCAACGATTCGTTAGGACAATTTTGGAAGTGTAATATTATATGTGGTGCATGCTATGCATGAGGCATTTCATGTGTATTCAATTAGTTTCTATGAGAATGGCAATTATATATATGTTCTAAATTGTGAATATATGTGAAGTGATGTATGTTATGTGTATGTGAAGTTATGGATGTTGAATTCATTTTTTATGAAAATGACAAATATTATGTGGTGTATGTTACATATGTGTGACGAGTTGTATTTTCAATTTACTCTCATTATAGCATGTTACGTAATATGTGATGCATGTTGTGTTTATGTTTATGCATGATGCAAATGCATGTTTAATTTATTCTTTGAGGATGCAAAATTATATATATAATATATATATATATATATATATATATATATATATATATATATATATATATATATATATATATATATATATATATATATATATATATATATATATATATATATATATATATATATATATATATATATATATATATATATATATATATATATATAATATATATATATATATATATATATATATATATATATATATATATATATATATATATATATATATATATATATATATATATATATATATATATATATATATATATATATAGTTGGGGATGACACAGCCTCTTTCCTCGAAACATATTTTAGCAACTATATAGGATATTTCCTGTTATAATTTATGGGTTGTCTATTATCATTATTACACCATTAATAACGCCATTACAATTTTATTATTTTATTTTTATTATTATTATTATTATTATTATTATTATTATTATTATTATTATTATTATTATTATTATTATTATTATTATTATTATTATTATTATTATTATTATTATTATGATTGTTGTTATTAATTATTATTTTTATTTTTATTATAATTATTATTATTGTTGTTGTTATTATTATTATTATTATTATTATTATTATTATTATTATTATTATTATTATTATTATTATTATTATTATTATTATTATTATTATTATTATTATTATTATCATTATTATTATTATTATTATTATTATTATTATTATTATTATTATTATTATTATTATTTATTATTATTATTATTATATTATTATTTATTAATTATTATTATTATTATTATTATTATTATTATTATTATTATTATTATTATTATTATTATTATTATTATTATTATTATTATTATTATTATTATTATTATTATTATTATTCATTATTATTATTAACCATAATCTGTTCCCGTGCCCTTCAGGAAATAGAAAAAAAAACTTTCATTTTCGGAACACTTTTGCTAATTTTCATTCGTAGCAGAATTGTTGCTGGGATATTATTAGACAGACCAAGCGTACTTTCACTAAAAGGAAGCGCCCTGACATCTTTGGTTCTCATACTAATAAAAATATCTGACCTCTTGCAAACAATGTCTGAGATCCGTTCTGTATAAATCTGCCTTTCCTCTTCTTATTAGCCCTGATGTATCTGTAACTAACCCTCCTTTTCATCTAATATTTCTCTGGACGATTCTGGCATTCTACCTATTTCTAATTCTCCTTCTTCTCTCAGGTGTCTCATGTTTATACCTGTGATTGCACATGATGTGGTGTATGAGCTCCTGAGATCCAAGAATATCAGGAAGGCCTGTCCCCTATTTTCAAACTTTGTTCTGTTGACACTCTACCTCTATGACGTGACGCTGACTCACCATCTCTTTTTATAGATACTTCAATGGCGGGTGTAAGGGGAATAGATCTGTTTCTCCTGCTGTATTTAATCTTCCTCTCCTTAAGGTCTTCGTCTGAACTCACCTGAAGAATTTTGGTTATTCTTATGATTGGATGGGTTTTATTTATGTTTTTAATTATGAACCCTCTTCAAAAATAGGCTCTTCCAGGGATTGGCGGTAACCTGGAAAAAAAAAAAAAAACTGCGAAGTATGAGATGGAGTACGAAATGGAGCAAGAGCCGGAGTCGGAAGTGTATCCGAAGCAGAAGAGAACTCCGAAACAAATTTTTCCAATAAATGAGTCCGGAGGCAAAGACGGAGCTGTATTCGTGATGGGAGACATAAATCAGGTATTTAAAAATGTTGTAGTTGGAGCCGACAAAATTTTACTGACTCTACACCGCTCTACCTTCAAACACGATTCCGATTCTGATACAACAAAATTCTCCGAATTCACAATTCCAGTCTCTGATTTCAATCACACAGCATTGGTTTCGAATCCCGAAATGGCCTTTGGTTAAGAACATACGAAGAACCGTGATCCCAATTTAGATATTTTGTTAAATTAAAACAATTCGAGCTTCCTGAAGAGAGGATAATGATGGTAAAATATCTTTAATTATTACTCTTTAAATTGAATGCCTGAATTACGATTGGCCAAGTACCGTACCGCACCGCACTGCACCGCACCGCACCGCACCGCACCGCACCGCACCGCACCGCATCAGACCAAATCAATAAAAAAAAACTCACCAAACTCTTATCTTTATACAACAGCACTGTTTCAGACGTTGAAATGTGCCATTGCGGCAACGTAATATATATATATATATATATATATATATATATATATATATATATATATATATATATATATATATATATATATATATATATATATATATATATATATATATATATATATATATATATATATATATATATATATATATATATATATATATATATATATATATATATATATATATATATATATATTAGGGTTGGCCGAGCTCCGGAATTTTCCGCACCGCACCGCACCACACCGCACCAGGTCGTCGTGCACCGCACCGCACCATTTGGCGTTCATTGCGCACCACACCGCACCGCACCGGAAGCAAAATGCAGTGCACCGCACCGCACCGCACCAAAAGCTAAAGTAAGCGCACCGCACCGCACCGAAATCAGCGCACCACGCACCGCACCGCACCGCACCGACAAATACAATTAAAAGCATATATATATATATATATATATATATATATATATATATATATATATATATATATATATATATATATATATATATATATATATATATATATATATATATATATATATATATTATTCTACACATATGTCCAAACTATTTTAGCCCACCCTCCTCCACTCTATCCACTACACCCCTCTTCCATCTACATATCTCCCTTATTCTTTCATTTCTAATCCTATCAATCCTTCTCCATTTACATACCGCTCTCAAACCTTTCATCTCAAAGATATTCAAACTTTTCCTCACCTGTGCATTTATCATCCATGTTTCATACCCATACACTACAGAAGGCAGACACATACCTTCAAACATTCTTATCTTTATTTCTTTCGAATTTTTTTCTTTCTTCCATACGTCTCTTAGGCTCATCAACACTTTCATTTCCTTTACCATTCTATTCTTTATTTCTTTTTCTGTCCTACCCTTATCTCCAACCAACATTCTTAGATATTTGAATTCATCCACCTCCTCAAGTTTCCTTCCCTTTACTTCTACACCTCCCCCCCCCCATTCTTTCCTCCACATTTTCTCATCCCCACCTCAAATCCTCATAACTTTATTTTTCGCTGGATTAACTTTCAATCTTATGATCGCACATTTCTCTCAAACTCTCTCAAAAGTTAGTATTCTCAACTTTTCTCCAGATCGTAGAGCGTTTCTTACGAAAGCCATACTGGTGATCAGAGATAAGATTAGAAGAATTGAGATGTTTCCAAATCTTCCTGTTAAGGATAAATTTGAAAACTTTAGAAAGAACGAAGGTTAAAGAAATGGGACGGTAGTTAGAGGGTTGAGAGGAGTCTCCCTTCTTCGGCACAGGATGAATGAGCGCACGTTTCTAGCAAGAAAAGGAGATTGAAGTAGAAAGACAAAGACGAAATAGTTTACCAAGGCAGGGTGCAAGCTCGGAAGCACAAGTTTTGAGAACCACAGGAGGGATACCATCAGGACCGTACGCCTTCTTAGTATTAAGCTCAGAGCAGAAATGACATCTTTAGAAGAAATTACAATTTTAGGCATACAAGAGTTAGAGTGGGTTGAAGGAGTAGGAACAGCTCCGGAATTGTCTAAGGTTGAATTAAAGGCAAAAATTTGAACAAAGAGTTCAGCTTTAGAGAAAGGCAAAACGGCAGTTATCCGTGAAGATAGTAGAGGAGGGAAAGAGGAAGAAGCAAAGTTAGAGTTGACATATTTGCAAAATGCCAAGAAGGGCGAGAGAAAGAGGACCCAGAAAGATTATTGAATTTTCTACGGAGAAAAGAGTTTTTAATATCTCGAAGAATAGATTTTGCTCGATTCCGGGATGAAATATAAGTTGCTTGAGTTTCTGGAATTTGAAGACGACGGTATTCCCTGAAGGCAGCATCTCTGCGGCGAATAGAACGAGAACAAGCAAAGTTATACCAAGGTTTTAAGGTTTAGTAGAAGGGAAAGAATATGGAATGTACGGCTCCATGCCAGAGAGAATCACCTCCGTTATGCGCTCTTCAGATTCGGAGGGGAAAGAATGTGTTCTATTTTGGAGTGAAGATAGTCGAAGAATTTTGGATAGTCTGTTATAGAGTTAGGAGACAAGTAGACAGAACAAATGAATTTAGTTTTAGAGTTGCAAAAAAGTTTAAGCCATAAAGTAGAGAATTCAGAAGACTCAAAATTAGAGACACAAGAACAGACAACATCATTGTGCACGTATGGGCAACATCCACCTTTGGCTGAAGATTGAGTATATAGACAGTAGGAGGAAACAGAGTAGGGTTTGCTGTCAGAGCACTCAGACACCTGAGTTTCAGTTAAGAATAAGAGATGAGGTCTAGAAGAATATATATATATATATATATATATATATATATATATATATATATATATATATATATATATATATATATATATATATATATATATATATATATATATATATATATATACAGGGATGCTGCCTTCAGGGATTACCGTCGTCTTCAAACTCCTGAAACTCATGCAACTTATATTTCATCCCGGAATCGTGCAAAATCTATCCTTCGTAACACTAAAAACTCCTTTCTCCGTAGAAAATGCAACAATCTTTCTGGTTCTACTTCCTCACAACCTTTCTGGCATTTTGAAAAAAATGTCAGATCTAACTTTGCTTCTTCCTCTTTCCCTCCTCTAGTATCTTCTGACGGTACAACTCCCGTTTTGCCTTCTTCTAAAGCTGAACTCTTCGCTCAAACTTTTGCTTCTAATTTATCCTTAAACGATTCCGGAGCTGTTCCTTCTCCTTCAACCCCCTCCAACTCATTTATGATTAGAATTATAATTTCTTCTAAAGACGTCATTTCTGCTCTCTCTGAGCTTAACACTAAGAAGGCGTACGGTCCTGATGGTATCCCTAATGTGGTTCTCAAAACTTGTGTTTCCGAGCTTGCACCCTGCCTTGGTAAACTTTTTCGTCTAGTATTTCTACTTCAACCTTCCCTTCTTGCTGGAAACGTGCGCTCATTCAGACTGTGCCGAAGAAGGGGGACCCCTCTCAACCCTCTAACTATCGTCCCATTTCTTTAACCTCCGTTCTTTCTAAAGTTTTTGATTCTATCCTTAACAGGAAGATTTGGAAACATCTCAATTCTTCTAATCTTATCTTTGATCGTCAGTATGGGGTTTCGTAAGAAACGCTCTACTGGGGATCTCCTTTCCCTTCTCTCTGACTCTTGGTCCTCCTCTCTTCGGCATTTCGGGGAATCTTTTGCTGTTGCGCTAGACATATCGAAAGCCTTCGATAGAAAATGGCACAAAGCTTTGATTTCCCTCTTTCGGAATCTATCCTTCTCTCTGTGACCTTCTCTTAATTTTCCTTTCCGGTCGTTCTATAGTAGCAGTTGTAGACGGCCACAGCTCTTCCTTTAAATCTATTAATAATGATGTTCCTCAAGGATCTATCCTATCCCCAACACTTTTTCTGCTTTTCATTAATGACCTTCTTTCTGTTACTTCATCTCCTATCCACTCCTATGCTGATGACTCCACCCTTCATTACTCTTTTCAATTTGAAAGGCGCCTCTCTCAACAACAGTTACTAGACGCAAGGAGGGTTGCCTTGGAGCAGCTGACCTCTGATCTATCTCGTATTTTTAATTGGGGCAGAGAGAACATGGTTGTTTTCAATGCCACCAAAACTCAATTCCTCCATCTCTCTATTCGACACAATCTTCCACACAACTATGATATCTTCTTCGAAAATACTCAACTCAGACCTTCGTCCGTTCTTAATATTCTTGGTGTTTCCTTTTCTGTTGATCTTTCTTGGAAAGATTACATTACCTCTCTTTCTAAACAAGCTTCTAAGAGGTTAGGTGTTCTGAGGCGCCTTCAGTATTTCTTCACTCCACCCCAGTTGCTTGCTCTGTATAGGGGTGTTGTTCGCCCCTGTATGGAGTATGCGTCACACATCTGGGGTGGTTCCACTCACAAAGCTCTCCTGGAAAAGGTGGAGTCTAGGGCTTTTCGTCTTATCAACTCTCCTGCTCTCACTGAATTCTCTCCAATCTCTTTCTGCCAGTCGAATTGTTGCGTCACTCTCTCTCTATACTATCTCTATTACAATGGACACTGCTCTTATGAACTCTCTCGTCTCATACCTCCTCCACTGAGAAGGGCTCGTGCGACTCGACTTTCTACACAGTCTCATCCTTTCTCTGTCCAACTCTCTGACCCCAGACTTAACCGCAATGCTCTGTCTTACATATACTCTACTGGTAAAGTCTGGAACACACTCCCTTCTTCTATTTTTCCAACTTCCAATGACTTACACACTTTCAAACGTCGTGTATCGGGTCACGTCAGCCTTTAATATAACCAGGCCAGTCTTTCCCGCTAACTCTGGTGGAACTTTAGTAGGCCTCTGGCCTTTGCCCACCAGAGGTGATATAAAATATATATATATATATATATATATATATATATATATATATATATATATATATATATATATATATATATATATATATATATATATATATATATATATATATATATATATATATATATATATATACTCAACAGCAATTAATTACCGCTAGGAGAGTGACCCTGGAGTAGTCATCTTCTGGTCTTTCTCTCAGAGGGGAGATAAAACATGGGAATTTTCAATCACCAAAACTCTGATCCTCCATCTTTCTACTCGATAGAACATTCAATGCAATTCTGACATCGTCATTCAAATTTTCGTCTGTTCCTAAATATTCTTCCTATTTCTTTTTCTCGCATCCTTTCTTTAAAACATTACAATACTTCTCTATGAAAACAAGC
>SEYY01005467.1:10000-12500 GCA_009176605.1 Armadillidium nasatum
ATTATTATTATTATTATTATTATTATTATTATTATTATTATTATTATTATTATTTATTAATTCATATATAATTTTTTTTTCATATATAAAGAGTTTTTTGTTTAAAAAAACTTGTTCCAGTGTTTGTACAGATGACAACCATGAAAACAATCGCCCTGAAAAAAAAAAAAAAAAAAAAAAAAAAAAAAAAAAAAAAAAAAAAAAAAAAAAGTCCCAAAATTCGGAGTTCAAAAGAAACTGTAACGAAATTTGAACCGATTCCATAAAAAGAATGTCACACTGTACAAATGTGTATAATGGAGGATAACCTATCGCCGTTCTCTATATGAATAAAAAAAATTGTCCTAACGAATCGTTGGGACAAGGAATAAAAATGTCACAGTAAAATTTTCAATAGAGAAAAGACATGTTAAACATATGAAAGTCGCTTCACCGATTTATTCTATCTAATAAGAAAATAACAAAAAATTTGTTCTGACATTTTTGCCACTTGTCCCAACGATTCGTTAGGATTATTTTTGCAGCGTATGGTTACGAAATGTAATGTGACTCACTTTACATTTGTATAAGATCACCAACGATATATGTTTTCGTGTTATAGATCCTGTCATAGATTTTGGACGTGAAAACAATTAAATACATCCTACGTCACGTGTTGTGCGGGGTTATAGTTCTTATAAACTATCAGTAACGTCTAACCTCTATTTCTCTGATACACGATCTAGTAGTATGGAGTACACATCGGGGGAACTGGCTGATATGTATTTTGCTCATGTATGCGAGAGAAAATGCTTGAAGCGATCTACCAGCACCTCAGAGAGAGTGGAATCTTTCGACGCTGAATCACTGACTGGGTTGCTACATGACCTCATCCGCATCCCTAAAATGGAGGAAAATGTGTTAGACATTATTGCTGAACAAGCGTTTCATATCTTTCCATAATCTTTGTTTGCATCAAAATGTAAACAAAGATAAACAACTCAAAATTCGTACTTTTTATAGTTTTCTCAAATAACATTGAGCCAAAATTATTTTCGTTTCATAAAATAATTGCATTAAAATTCTAAATTTATTAATCAACCAAACGATAAATATCTCAATATTCACTTTTGAATTTGATACCTGATAGGCATAAAATTTATTAATCAGCCTTACTATAAATATTTCAATCTGTACTCCTGAATTTGACATCTGCCAGGCATAAGAGGTAATTATATAGGGGATTGTGCGATTAAATGACTTTTGTTTTGGCTTTCTGGGGGAAGGAAAGGGTCCCAAGGCTTGAAAGGTTGAGATATGCTGATATAAAGAGAGTGATGCAGTAGTGAGGAGTCCAGAAAAAGATCTGAAAGAGAGTTAGTAAGAGCAGAAGAGTTGATAAGTCGAAGTATATCCAACATTTCACCGTATCAGTGCATGAGAGAAAACTGAGTGGACTCTCCCTTAATATCTGATCCATACAAGGGCGAACAACACTCCTATAAAGAGCAAGCAACTGGGGACGCAAGGAAAAGTTCCAAAAGAGCCTCAGAACACCCAACTCTTAGAAACTTGCTATAGTGAATGAGTTGATTTGATAGTTTTAAGAAACATGAAGAGGACAGAAAGTTTGAGTTGTTTGCTTCTTGAAAAAATTTTTGTAGTCATGTGGACATTATGTCTATAGTAGATAGATGAAAGAACTGAGTTTTTGAGGCATTGAAAACACCCTATTTCCTTAACCTCGATAAAAGGACAGAATTTAGCTGCCAAGCCACACTCTCATATCATTTGTTATTTGAAGTTGAATGAATCCTCTTGTAAACTTAGAGGAATAATGAAGGGTGGAATTGTCGGCAGAAGAATGGATAGGAGATGAAGCTACAGGTAGAAGATTATTATTTAAAAGTTGGAAGAGTTGGGAACAGAATAGAACCCTAAAGAACATCACTATTGAAACATAGATTTAAAGAATGAAAGACTGATGCTTATGCATCAGCTGCTGTAGATCAGCCGAAAAGAAAATCGGAGAAAGAATGTTATGGAGTGAAGGATAGATACTGAAAGAGGGAAATCCAAAAATGAAAAAAAAACATCTCTGTGCCAAATTCTATCGAAAGCTTTCAATATGCCACAGCAAAAAATTCACTGAAATGCCGAAGTCTAGAAGATCAAGCCTCAAAGATAGAAGGGAAAGAAGATCACCAGCAAGCGTCACTTACGGAAGCAATACTGGCGATCGGATATAAAATTAAAAGATTTAAGATGTTTCCAAATCGTCTATTTAAGGACAGACTTAAAAACTTTGGAAAACACAGAACTAGGTTAAAGCAATTGGACAATAGCTAGAGAGTTAAGAGGATCTTGATCCTTTTCGGCACAAACTGAATTAGTGCTCGCTACTAACAAGAATTAACGAATTTTTAATTTGATACAAATTGGTATAAAATGTTTTTTTTTTAGTTTTAAATATTTCATCGGAAGTACTAAAAAAGGTTAGGGAAAAAGTTAGAAAAGTCTA
>SEYY01005467.1:20000-52500 GCA_009176605.1 Armadillidium nasatum
ATATATATATATATATATATATATATATATATATATATATATATATATATATATATATATATATATATATATATATATATATATATATATATATATATATATATATATATATATATATATATATATATATATATATATGACATACGCTCATAGAAGATCATAAGTTGAAAGGAGAAAAAGTGTTGAGGTTTAAACAGAGCCATGAAGGACACCAATACTAAAAGCTTTAAATATTGAACGATGGCGGCTTACAACAAGCAGCTATAAAAACACAGTAAAGGAGATCAGAAAAGAAGGATGGATACCGAAAGAGGAAATTTTAAAAATTTATTCTTTATGCCAGCCAGACCTTATCGAAAGCTTTCTATATAAAAGCTAGAGTTTAGAGCTGTCATTTTTTTTTGCAGTTTTAAATTTGTAATTTTCATTAATAGAGTATATATTTTTTTATATAAAATAAATATAAAATCCCATTTTATTATTTATATCCTTTTGTACTAACAATTTTTTTTAGCACACCTTTCATACAAATGGATTTCAATAGTGGTATGGAGAGGGTAGGGGAAATCGTCTAAATTATGAAGGCTGTGGCAGTAAGTTAAAAATTTCTGTCATTGTCTTTTCTATATTTAACCAAATTTACCTTGTAAGATTGAGACATTGAGACTGAACTTATTTTGTTTTGTATATATAAGTAAATATCTCATATATAATTAACAGATATAACAGCAGTAGTCAACATCAGAAATAGAAGTGAGAAACATTGTTTAAAACTGAATTTTTTTTTTTTTTTTAAAGAAAAATCCTGAAACCTATCTTCTCCAAAAAAATTTATATTCCCCAGAAAAAAAACCTTTCCAATTCAAGAAACACAAAATCTTTATATAATAATAATATTTCTCATATTTTATTTTCAAAGGGAAAGCACTCTACAAGTGAGTCTAAATAAAACTCAAGAGACTAGCATTGAAACTAACGAGCCGAAAAATATTCTCTTGGAGAAGGACTTTTAAGAGCAGAAGGAGAAAGATGCTGCCCCACCCCTCCCCCCGACATGGTGAAAACTCTATCTGAGAGAAGGTAAATATATATATATATATATATATATATATATATATATATATATATATATATATATATATATATATATATATATATATATATATATATATATATATAGGCTTTTTTATATATCTTTCGAATAAAAGAGAATGTTGAGGAGGCATAGTGCAGTCTATTCTATTTTGAATAATGCCAACATTGTTAGTATTTTGTGTTCATATTTTCAAACATATAAACTCATACGCAGGTACGTGAATAAGTATGCATGCTATTAATAAGCCTTAATTAACTTTAGACATAAAAAATATCATGCACAGGTCTGAAAGCTCTCCTTCCTCTCACGAATTTACATTGCTTAAACGTAAGTGCTTCATTTGTATAAAATAATTCCAACTTTTTAGTTTGAAAATATTTTCGATTTCTTATGTTTTTATATATTTTTCTGCATATAATTCTTGGATGAATTAAAACTAATGAAAATTAGAGACGGATAGGAATAAATACCATTGATTTCTGCTCGTTAACTGCATCTAGACAATGTTACCTGTTTTGGTCCGTTGTCAAGCAGAAGGGACAGATTTCTCGAGGTCTTTTGCCCATGGAAACAAAAAATAATTCTAAAATACGTATATTTGGTATTTGTCTAATAACCAAAATTGGTATTAAATTAATTTAAAATCGGCTTATTATTAAATTTTAAAAAGAAATTAAAACTTGAAAAGTTTTAATAAACCTTGAACGATTTATCTATAACCTTGAATTCAGACTTTCAGAGAAATCTCAGGGTCTTTTTGGATTGTCACATGACCATTTTTCGTAGAATGGAATTTGTTCGTGTTAATTAAGAGCCGGTTTTAATTAGTAATCGCCATTTTCTTTCAATTGTATGGCCTACTATTGTTATTTCTTTAATAAAATTGGGTATACCTTTTGCAGTCTCATGTAAGCACTGAAATCCCAAAATATCAAGCAAACCAAAAAATTTCGTAGCAAAGCTTTTATTTATTGTGAGTAAGAGGATTGATTTGTTTTTTTTCTTAGACTTTCATAACCTAAGAATAACACTAGAATGCCCTATATAAAACTAGAATTTTTTTTCTTTCTCCAGACCTATATTAATTTTAATAGATTATTATTTTTATTTATTTTTTAAATTAATAAAAATGAAGATTCATATTATATAAAACTAATTTTAACTTACTTTAATATTTTAAATACCCTGAAGTTTTAGATTCTTGAAGCAATTCATGATTTAGGCGATAAGTTATATGTTATAATTAACTGTAATATATTTTATCATGTTCAAGTATTGCATGAATCAAAGCTTTATATTTAATATTAAAATATTTATTTTAATACAATTGGAAAATAAAAATATATCATTACAGTATTTTATTAATATTTAAATTTGGTAATTGTAGTGTTCACAGTAGTGGATTTTTTATATGAGACCAGATTACTGAAACTAATAACATACTTACACATCTCAAGTTTGACTGGAACTATACATTAGGATTTGAAACTACAAATATATTATTATTAATAGTTTAATTTTATTATCATTTTCCTAAAAACTTTTCAAAATATTATCATAATATAAGGTATAACATATACTTTTATTACAAATAATCAGTTTTATTGTACTATGAAAAAATGCCTGTTGGGTGGCCTGTTTGAGATTAGTAAAAGCAAATAGCAAGCTCGATGCAAGAAGAAGAATAGATGTTCCAAAGCTAGTTAAACTTACATGACGAGTTTTCTACATGATCATAGGAATAGAAAATTGCTAACATTTTATAATTATTTCGGAGGAAAATATATATATTAGTGAATATTTTTTTTTTTTTGTAGGTTAGGTCTTTTTGTTGGCCATTATACGTAGTTAAGGAACTGATTTTTGGTTAGTTTTTGTCTATTTGCTGGTCGTTATGCATAATTTTACCCCTTTAATTCCAGGTTATGTTAAGTCGAAGTAGTTTGTTAGATCTAGCAAATTTGTTCAACGTAACCTAATTTGGACTTAAAGAGTAAACCTATAGCTAACAGCCAGCAAATAGACCTTATATAACCCAAAACCACTATTCTTTAACTAGGCATAAAGGCCAACAAAAAGGCCTAACCTACAAGTAAAGCATTATTTACTATATATATATAATATATATATATATATATATATATATATATATATATATATATATATATATATATATATATATATATATATATATATATATATATATATATATATATAAATAGCTGTAAAAAAAATTTTTAAAATTTTTAACAAATTTTGTAATGCCAATGATCCAGCAATCATGTTGTACCAGAGACCCATAGGCTTTGTTATTTTCAAATCCCTATTTATAGTTCCAGCCGAACTTGTAATGGGTAGGCATGTTGCTAGTTTAGCAACCTGGTCTTGTATGAAAAAATCCACTACTGTGTACGCTACAATTACCTTAAATTTTGTCTTAATTTTTTTTTGGTTAGTTTACTCTGCAAATCATTATTAATTGATACATATAGCATATCTCATACTGACTCAATTGTGAGTGAAAAGAGGAAGAACAGCAGTGGTGACTATAATGGTATTAAAAAGTACAAATGGATAACACTAAAGAAAAACCTTGAAATTACACAATGTTATGAAGCTGTTGCTCTGTTTGCTATAATAGTTGTGTGTGTTGCCTACTCTTTAGAAAAGTGCTATGTCTGTGAGTGGTGGTAACATGTAAAAAAAAAAAAAAAAAAAAAAAGTGAAGTAAAAGATAAAAATGCCTATAACATTCATTACTAAAACATATTATGCTTCTGATTTTCTGATAAATGACAACCTTAATGTTACAATGAAATAGTATGTGAAAATCTCCATAGCAATAACATATTCCCAGGAGTAGATTTTGTAATTGTGAGACAGTTTCTTGTGAATCAAACTTTGGTCCTATCTATTTTGATTGAAACTAATTTTTTTTTTTTTTCACAGTTCAACACCACTCACAGGCAGAGCCCTTTTCAAGGAGTGGGCATATTCAAATATAGAAATAGAGAAGAGGAAGAAAACCTATTCAAACCAGAACCTAATGCACATCCCTCAGGTAGGCACAGATGGAAGCTTTGAAGAGAGGAAGATTAAATACAGGAGGAAAAATATATGATGGTAGAGAGTTCCACAGAACAGAGGTGGCTGGAATGTCCTAAAATATAAAAGTTTGGTGACTCAATTTCACAATACTAATAAATGTTTATTGAATTTTGCCAGATTATAATCAAATTTTAAAGTAAGTATCTTAGTTTATATAGTATGTCTTCCAAGGAGCAGAGGTTAGCAAAATGGTATTTTGGTGGAGTAGCTTCTTGTGGAGCTGCATGTTTCACTCACCCGTTAGACACATTAAAGGTAATGTAGTTTGGTAATAACAACTCTCAATATATTTTGTATATATACTATATATATATATATATATATATATATATATATATATATATATATATATATATATATATATATATATATATATATATATATATATATATATATATAATATATAATATATTATATAAGAAATTAAAAAATAATTTAAAAAATTTCCATTATTTCTACTGTTACACTATGATAGACAAGCACCATGTTAGTATTCATTCAGAATATTTATGTCCCTATAATTAATAAACTGCATGTAGAGTTATCAGTGAAAATATATTTGCAGTCATTAATTTTGACCAATATATGATAGGCCAATTTAAACTATAATATTATATAAATATTAAGAAACAGACTTTTATACTCATTCAAAATATGAAAATTATTTCTTTGTAAAAATTTCACTATCCAGATTTCATCACACTGATAAATATTATTAAGTACTGCTGTAGTATGCTGTCTATACTTGTGCTAACTCTCAACAAATACATGGCATACAAACATATCTATGAAGAGGCTCTGCCTCCAATACTCCCAACTGGGAGTGTTAGAGAAATGAATAAAAATTACAATATATATATATATTTACTGTAGTAGCCATGGAATGTTGACCATGACCAATTTTGTGGACTGCATACTATAGTGTCACCCTTTATTGTTTTATGCATACTGGAATATATATAATATATATATATATATATATATATATATATATATATATATATATATATATATATAATATATATATATATATATATATATATATATATATATATATATATATATATATATGAGTACTTTAATCCACGCACTAGAATAATTAAAATATGTGCATTATATTTAGATAATATAGAGCAAATTTTTGGAAATTTGTAATGTATGCTTATAAATCTAATCTATTATACTGTTTTTTTTTAAAAAACAAAACATTTGTATGCATTATAATTTTATGATATGAGATTTAAAATGCTTGTACTTGTACAGGTTTGTACACATACAGTATAATAGTTTTATAATACAATATTTAAAATACTTATATATTTGATCATATGTTAATATTTTGTACAAGTTTGTACACATATAACAGTTTTATAATACAAAATTTGGTATATTTGTACATTTGAACATTTGTTAATATTTTGTACAGGTTCATTTACAAACTCAACAAGAGACAAAGTTAGGAGGAGTACAAATGGCTATGAGGGTTGTAAAAACTCAGGGATTTTTTGCTCTTTATAATGGACTTTCAGCATCTTTACTAAGACAGGTCACATACTCAACCACCAGATTTGCAATTTACGAGGTAAATGAATTCGAAATTATTTAATTAGTGCTTATTATTTGAAATTGTTATCCATTTTAAAAGGGAAAAAATAAAATAAAATAATTATTAAATAAAAAGTATAATGATTTAGGTTTTTATTATTTATTTTGTAATAGAGGTTTGAAAAGTTTATTTTAATCATTTATAATCCATTTTCAACGTGAAGAAAAAGACTTGGTATTTATTTAAATATAATCTTTCACTGTAGCAATAGACATATTGAAAGCCTTTATTTCTAAACTTTCCTTTTTTGGAATCTATCTTTCTCTCTGATTTCCTCTCTGGTCGTTCTATAGCAGCTGTTGTAGACACCCACCACTCTTATTTTGCATCAATGAATAGTGGTATTCTTCAAGGATCTGTCCAATCCCCAACTCCTTTTCTACTTTTCATAATAACCTTCTCTCTATTCCTATTATTATAACTTTTGTCATATAAAGTATTTCCTTTCATTAGCTCTCTTCAATCTTTTTCTTCAATTGTTGCGTCACTTTCTCTATATTATCTTTCTTATAACAAGCACTGCTCTTCTGAACACTCCTATCGCATACCTCCTCCATTGGGAAGAGCTCTTGCGACACTTCTTTCAACACAATCTCATCTTTTTTCTGTCTAACTCTCTGACCCCAGACTTTACCGCTATACTCAATCTTACATGTACTCTACTGGTAAAGTCTGGAACACACACATTTACCTAATTTTCCCAATTTCCTTTGACTTGCACACCTTCATACGCCATATATCTCTGAACTTTTCGTTCTTTAACGACCATTATTCTGATATCCCCCCAACTCTGGTGGAAATTGTTATTCCTTTGGCCACCGGAGGATATATATATATATATATATATATATATATATATATATATATATATATATATATATATATATATATATATATATATATATATATATATATATATAATATATATATATATATATATATATATATATATATATATATATATATATATATATATATAGGGTGGTGAAACAACGTTTAGCTGGAGATCAATCTGGTCCAGTGCCATTCTATCAGAGAGCTTTAATAGCCGGTATTGCTGGAGCATGCGGAGGCTTCGTTGGAACTCCTGGTGACATGGTGAACGTCCGAATGCAGAATGACATAAAATTACCTGCAGATCAGAGAAGAAAGTGAGACCTGGGGTTGGAAGTTTTTTTTTTGGTATGGAGTGAAGTTTTACAATTCAGCTTATGATATGGTTAACCTGTTACATTTATTGCATGTTTATTTTTTATTTTTTTTTGATATTTAACTGTTCATTTTGTTGCTAAAATTTGGGTATTTTGTAATGGTATTTGAAATATTTTTGTAAAATGTGTATATTGATGTGTGAATTTGTAGTTTCTAACTCTGAAATCTACCTTTTTTTTTTTTTTTTTTATCTCTGAAAAGAGGAAAAATATTTTTTCTTGAAAATTTCCTACCGTAAAGTTGTTCTACAATTCTTAGTACCTATTATTTAGTAGGGATGTTGAAGAAATTCCAACTGGAACCAGTGAGTTTGAGGCATTATTTACTAAAAATAACCAAATCCTTCTAAATTTAATTTCACAATTTCAAGTAAAATTACAGATTCAAAATTTAACGACCATAGAGTAGAGAATACCTGTTTACCTTACAGCCGAGGGGCAAAATGTTCCATTTCACATATGTTTACAGGATCTAAGTTCTGATCATGGCTAAAACTCAATTTAGGTTCTGGAAAGTTTCAGTTATGACTGGAACTTAAAATTTTAATTGCAGTCAATCTCTATTGTTCATATTTTTCCCTACAAAAATATAAAGCCCTATTAAATTATTACTCAGAAATGTAACTATATTGCCGGACTCAATGGAACAGAATAATTTAAATTCTTTTTCAATTTATTTATATTTATAGGTTTGTTCTGCTCATAAACTTAGACTTTGAGCTCTATTTTACAATTATAAACTTTCAAATTGTTTTGCCTTATAAGGACATAAAAATAATATTTTACAACTTTGACTTGATAATGATGTCAATGATTTTCCTAATAAATTGTTTGTAGTGATTGAAATTATTTGAATGGAGTAAGAACCAAAAGGATAATGAAAAACGAAGAATGAAAGTTTAAGTCTTTGAATTATAATATATTAGGAGGGTTTGATGTAATGTTAATTAATAGAAATAAAATTGCTTATTGAAAGAGAATGAAAATTTGCTATAAAATATATAAAACAGTTCGAACGTTTACGAAAGTAATATATCCTTTTTGTAAAAAGGTAGAAGAATTGGAGGAGGAGGTGAGAGAGAGATTAGACATCCAACAATGGAAACAAACCAAAATTCAAATGAATCTAAAATTGTAGGAACTTTAAGGGTGAATCAGAAATAGAATTATGCAAAGCTTCCTTTAGTTTGAAAATGATTGAAATTAATCGTGGCAGTGATAGAAAAGGTATTACTAAGCAAATGTAGTTGTTCTTTAGCTTCCTGTATTAATAAACATACATGATTAAATATGAATTTTTGAAACGTTCATAATATTTTTCAATGTAGCTAAACTTAATGTTTTTTTATTACATCTGATTACCTTTTATTATCATGGGAATATTTAGGACATTAAAGTGGCTTTAACAACGCTTTCTTTAACATGATTTATATTGTGCTTAGCACTTAGTAGGTTGCTTTTGTTTAGGCAGTTACAAGTTTCTAGCTCATTTTAATTGGCTTTGAAGTCTAGTACTGCGTTATATTAAAAACCTTAAATCTAGTCTTATGAATGATTTTAATGTTACCAAATATTATTATCACTTAAAAAATTTTGTATTTGATAAAGTAAATTTCAGATTGAAAATTTAAGTGCACCTTAAAATGCTTGTGTATCATATGTATTATTAGCCTTTCAGACAAGAAGGTTTTTTATTTTCCAAATGCCAGTTCCACATACCAAGATTGAGTTTACAGTATTTACACATATTTTGTTAATCTTTTCGAATCAAGTTACAAACATGCTTTGGATGGTGTCTATCGTGTGTTTCGAGAGGAGGGTGTAACGCGTCTTTTCCGAGGTGCCTCGTCGGCAACTTTGAGGGCGGTTCTTATGACAATCGGTCAGCTCTCATTTTATGATCAGATTAAGGGCTTTCTTCTTTCTACGTCCTACTTCAATGATAACCTTTTGTGTCATTTTGCTTCTTCTTTAACAGCAGTAAGTTCATCTTTTCTCTGTTAAAGCTCTTCTATGATCTTTCTTCCTTTTATACAAATTTTATTAACTTCAGTTCACTTTTTTCACTAAATTGGTTAAGCCATCTGTAAAAAAAAGTTTTTGAAAGCTAACCATTATAATCGAGTTGATGAGAAATTGAAATTAGTTTTATATTAGCAGGAAACATTGCATTTTACTAACATATATCTTTTTTACTTAGGGTGCCATTGCAACCACTATGACCCAACCAGTTGATGTCATCAAAACGAGAGCCATGAATGCCAAACCAGGAGAGTTTAAGGTAAAACATGTGGCATCAATTCTATTTTATAACCCATCATTATTATTTTTTTCCTTTCGTTTCTCTTAATAATAATAATAATAATAATAATAATAATATAATATTACAGAATCTTTTCCATATCATCAAGTTCACTGCCAAAATGGGTCCACTCGGTTTCTTTAAGGTATTGTATCACGTGTGTATATATATATATATATATATATATATATATATATATATATATATATATATATATATATATATATATATATATATATATATATATATATATATATATATATATATATATATATATATATATATATATATATATATATATATATATATATATATATATATATATATATATATATATATATATATATATATATATATATATATATATATATATATATATATATATATATATATATATATAGTGAGTGAGGGATAAACCCCTCCCAAATTTTTCAAGAGTATATTTAGACAAATTTTGCATATTGAATGCATAAAGAGATTTGAAAAGAAAAAAAAAATTCCTTGACATTTGTTACCAATGTAAAAAGAAAAATTTCATGATTATGATTTGCTCCATGGGACATTGGTAACTGTAGTATGTTTTGTTTGGCGACTGTAGTGTTGCAAGTATGTTTTGTTTGAATGTTTTTTTTTTTTTTATTTATTTATTTATTTATTTATTTTTTTTTACTGAACTTGCTTAAGTGAATTGAGGTCTGGGTATGAGACAGTCTTTGACAGTATCAATGGATGTGTACTTTCCCTTGTTTTCTTATGCTTCTGTTCAAAAAATAAAAAAAAAGTACAGATTATGCCGCTTTGGCTTTTCTATTTTGGCTTTTTTAACATTATCAGAAAGTAGTCTATTTTATCTTCTGCTTACACATCATTATTGCAAGGTAAAAAATAAATTTGTGATTGATCCAAGATATAAAATTCATTTATGTACACCATCATATAGGCTCTTGTACTATCACTAATAGTAATTTTATCATTACCTTAAAATTTCATCGATACCCATCCAGTAGTAGTATTGTATCTTTGTTTCCCAGAAAAATTATCAAGATATATCATATCATTATAGGAAAATCTAACGACACTAATACTTTTTTATGTTGAATTCTTATATAAACTATTTTCATTGTCTCCTGCGTATGCAAAGGTTAGAATTTAGATTTTCCAACTTATCTTTGAGATTTTATATATCTACCTTCCTTGTCCCCTTTTACCAATTTTTCAACAAAATTTCCGCATTTTTTTTATTAATCTTAACGGATAGGAGATTGAGTGTTTCAGGAATTTATTTTGAATTAGAGATTGGGTTAAATTGGAGAGAGAAAGAGTCAGCAGTTTTGTCATTCTACGTGAAATTCAAATCGAGGTTAGTCTTGCAGTCAAGACTCAAGCTAAGGTCTTACCATCATATATAATTGTTATTTGCCTTACTTTGAAGATGCATTGTTGATTTTTAAAAATTAATTATAACATTATTTTCATCATTTAGTATGTATTTGTATTTTTATATGCATTTTTTTTTTTTCTCGCAGGGCTACATCCCCGCCTTTGTCAGATTAGGACCTCATACAATTTTGACTTTTATTCTCTTCGAGCAACTTAGAAAGAATTTTGGAACCATAAAAATAATAAAAGATTGAGACTAATCTATCAATGAAATCATCATTTAAGTGTTCTTTTTTATTAGCTTGCATAATATATATATATTTCTTAAAGGCTCAAATAGACAGTCACAGGTCCCATCACTTTGTACAAATACGAAAACTGCATCGAATGCAATGCATCTAATGTCCTTTTTTTTCTAGCTTTCTACCTTTGTACTTAAAAATTGTTTTGTTTTTTTTTAAATTTTTTTTTTTTTAGTAATAGAAAAGAATGGGAAGATATCCTCTTTAGAATAGTTAATTTTTAACAGGTGTTCTTTCTAGAATAGATTTTTAGATAAAAATTTTTTTTAAATAGAATTCTTACACAAATTGATTAATAATTATTTATATTAATAATAATAATAATTATTTTTTATGTTAGTAGTACTAGTACTTTGGGTGCGTTCCATGAAAATTGGATGTACATTTCGGCTGCATCGAGATTTTCAGAAAATCTGTAAAATTCCTTTAAGTTTCACTAATTTCATGGAACTTTCGGATCTAAACAAATAACAACTGACCTAAGCAACTGTAAATATTTGTTTTTAATTTAATAAATCAATTTATTTAATGTCTACAAAACTATACATGGAAAAATAAAAATAAAAGGTATAGGAAACCGGAGGTATTAAAATTATTTTTGAAATTTTTATTTTAATTTATGAAAATTTGAAAAACTAATAAAATTATTTTATTTTATTTAAAAAAACAAACTAATGATTAGAAATTACTAATATAATAAGGCTTCAAAATGTATGTACAAGTATATTAGGTGTTAACCAGTGCGTTTTAAAGGCCATTATCTAAGTACACGATGTTTGTTTACACCACGTGACCAATCCAGATTTGCTGCAGTGAGAATTAAAGATTGAAATTTCTCGCTGCAGCGATCGAAAAGATTCTTAAATCCCGATTTAAAGATTTTGATTAGTAGGACGCTTCCCTTGAAAAATCTTTCAAGATCTTCAAAGAGTCTTTGCTCTTCAAGATCTTCAAAGAGTCTTCACTCCTCAAGATTTTTGGAGAGTTTACTCTTCAAGATCTTTAAAGAATTTTTTACTCTTCAAGATCTTCAAAAAATCTTCATCGTGAAACGCACCAAAGTATTTTTAAGTGAGTTATAATTCTGGGTTATTTAATATTTTTAATTATATATATATATATATATATATATATATATATATATATATATATATATATATATATATATATATATATATATATATATATATATATATATATATATATATATATATATATATATATATATATATATATATATATATATATATATATATATATATATATATATTATATCAGTCTTCCGTTTTCGTTAAATATTTGTATAAAGGTGCTAAATAAAAATATTTTTTAGTTTTAAAAGTGTCCAAGAATTTCCCTTATGGTTTGTTAAATAAATAAATATATGCTGCTGTTATAAAACAATATTTTATTTGTTTCCTTTTACTGAAATATATTTTTTTATTTTTTTATTTTTTTTTTTTGCAAACCAGACGACCCAAAGGATCGAGTAAAATAATTAGACGACAATTTCACGCCAGAGTCTGAAGATTTTTGAGAACAGTCAAAGTAGTTGGTAGAATATATAAAGTTACTGTGTCCTATACTTTACCAGTAGAGTACGCGTAAGATGTGTTTATATCGGTTGTCTAGGGTCACAGGATCCTAGGAGGTATGTGACTGTAGAAATCAGAGGAGCAGCATCTGTTGTGATAGCTATTGTATAGAAAGTGACGTAACAACTCCACTGGTTAAGGTTGGAGTTAAACAGTTGGTAAGACGAAAAGCCATAGACTAGACTATTTTAAATAAAGCTATGTGAGTGCAAGAACCACAGATTATTTTTATGTAAGGCATACTCCATACAGGGTGGAACAGCACCGGTGCAAGCGCGCGACGGGGTGGCGTTAAGAAATTTTGAAGGCATCTCACAACACAACCTTTTGGAAACGTGTAGAAGGATCGAGGAAGTGAGGAAAATTAAAGGTAGGAATAATGTACCAGACTATGTCTGTTGAGCGCAGGTAAATATGATCATATTGGTAATTGCCTCGATCGAAATGGAGAAGTGATATTGAGACTAGACAGCCGCAATCGCACTAATTTTTCAGTTGGAAGGCTCATAATAGCAAGGTCTTTTGCTATAATGGTACTGTATAGAGTGTGATACAGAAATTTGACTACTTGCTACTTCCAATTCTTTCACCATTTTCTTTTTTATCCATCCTGATTCTGCAGCATAGCTCAGCTTCATTATAAAAATTGTTCAAAATTTTGTAATCCTTAAAAAAAAATTTTCCTTTTAAAATCTTCCAACGTTATATCGCAGGCTGTGATTTTATCCACCATGCAAAGAGTTGTAGTTTTAAGTGAGAAGACTCCTAAAATTTCATCAGAAAATATCAGTTCAAGAAAAAAATGCTAAAGAACATATAAAGGCTAAAGAGTATTTTTTCCGAACCATCATATAATTTAAAACTGGAGAGTTTGAACGCTGCTGTACTGTTGTCTTACTATTCCTGGGATCTGTAAATCTACTTCATTAATCTTAGTACTTACCTAGGCAATGCTAATAAATCTTGGCTTCTGTATGAGTCATATGGAAAGCTATAGCCTTCAATAGTGCTATATCTCTGGATTATTAGAACAGTCTAAACAGATGCAACCGAAAACAGACCACCAAAAAAATCTTAAAATCTATTTTCGATTGAAATCTGTCAATTCCCAAAATGATCCTAAAATTACATACAGTATATGCAAATTAAGGGATCACTTGAAGGAAATAAGACCACCAAACTGACCACAGACTCCGGATGCAAGGTTCGTCTGGTTCAATTTATTAAATATTGAATGTTTTTTTCTTCTTTTTAATATTTATTAAAACATGAAAACAAAGGATAATTAAGCACACACTCTCTCTCTATCTATATATACTCGTGTATATATATATATATATATATATATATATATATATATATATATATATATATATATATATATATATATATATATATATATATATATATATATATATATATATATATATATATAATATAACTGACCTGGCCCCACCATTTTCTCCCCTGCACTAGCCGCCACTGATTATACTGAGAGTGGGATAGCTGATAATAAATAATGGAATGGAATCACTTTAAATATGTAACGCAAACTCCAAGCAAGGATGAAGACAACTGTAGGCTTTTCCACAGAAAATATGTCAAGTTTCTTTCAATCGATCGATCTTTCTCATGATTCCAATTTTCAAAAACGAATCTTCATCATAGCTCTTTGAATTGTACTACCCAGTACTTGGAGCATATCAATGTCATTTCTTAAACAAGGATATATATCTAAAAACTTGTTCACAGAATTTAATTAACGGTCTAGCATAGATATTACAGTGCTTTCTCATTTATTCCTAGTTTTTCTAAGTAACACTGCGGTTTTTAAAAGATATTATTTTGTAAAGTCTTATTTCAAAATGCTAAAAAAATTTTGTGACACTAAATTACAAAATGCTGTTTATAATTATACTGAAATCCTTTATTTCTTTATTAACGGACTCAGTCCTTTTCCTTTCGTGTCATAATAAAAATCTTTAATTACGTTACCTATATCAAAATGAAAAACTTTGCAATTTTTGCTATTGAAATTCATTTACCACTTATCTGCCCAACCACGAATAAGATAAAAGTAACTAAATGGTTCGAGTATATGGTTCAAAGAAAGTAATAATGTAGTAGATTTATAAACCCACATGAAAATAAGGAATGAGCTAAATCATATAAAAGAAAGATTTAAGATACAATTAGAATTAACCCGGAAGAAAATTAATAATAAATTTTTAAAGAAATTATTTTTCCATACATTTAATAATAATGATAGGAAGATTGGACCTTATTAAGATAAAAATATAAAGTAGTTAGCTCTGAAGTTGAAGTAGTCATCATTTTTTTACACCTACTTTGCATCAGTGTTTACAGATGAAAAGTTTATAATACTAGTCACGTCAGAGAACAGAGTAGATTAATTTAGCATTTCTAAATATTGAAGTTAAATAGATCACTGACATACGTATTGTTTACAACAATTCGTCAATTTCTGATTATTTTGTCGTTATTTAAATGCTAATTTAAATAAATTAACCCATTATAACTTCACAAGATAGTCAATCAGTGAGCCCTAACATTCTTTGCTATGCATGCAACCAAAGTTTACCCAAAGTTTACCATTATAGGGTAAACTTTGTTGTACCTTTGGAGCTTAATTATTATGGCTCATGTAGAAGGTAGGGGAGCTACCAAAATTTTCATTTAAATTGTCATAAGTTATAGTATATCATTATTCCACTTTAATTTTAGAGTATTAGAAAGGATAAGTGACTTTGAATAAGTTTAATACATTAATAACTTTTACGAAACATTTTTTAAAAATTAAAATACCTATGAAATCGCTCTTGTGACGTAATAGTTTTCTCGCGTACAAAAATACTTGTGTTTATCTGACGTCACAGCTCTGACGTCATGTCTTCTTACCGCCATCTTGGCCGGTACCACGAGGATTTTATTAGTTATTTACTTATGTAAAAGTTTGTTTTATATTATTTTGTAGTTAGTTAAATAATACTTTCTTAATGAAAATGGAAAAGAATGTTCAGACTTTACCTCCAAAGGAAAATTCCTTATTTAAGCGCATCTTGGTAAGTTCAAATTCTCAGACTGCATCATATGTATGACTGTTGGAATCCAGGATATGAAATTGAAAATTTTTGAAAATTATGCTTACCCTTTACCCCAGTATGAATTTTTTAACAATGTTTAAAATGTTTTTTCTTTTCCTTTTATAGTTTTACGAAAAAATTATTCAAGAAAGATATATTTTAAATAGGATAAATTAAAAATAAATTTCTTAAGTTTGTAAAATGTCAATTCAGAAAATTTATGGTAATTTAATATGAAAAAAATTTCCTGGTGGAGCTTATTTCCTTCTTAATGAAGATCCTCATCTGCAGTATACTTTGACAAGACATGACATATCAATGGTAGATTTATAGACATTAGGCTATGCATGTTAGAAGGTATAAGAGCCAGATAATATGCAGTGATTAAGCAAATTCTAAATCTTAAGTTTTTTACAAAGGTCTGAGAAAGGTTATATAGTCTAGAACTTAAAAGAGAGTGGTAATTAAGCAAACTGCAGGCCTTGGTGTAGATTTTATCATAAGGAATTGCATCCATTAATATAGGCAATTTTAATTATTTCTACATTTCATTAGAAAGGTCGGAGAACTTATTAAATTACATAGTATAATATATGAAAATTTCTAATTTGGCAAATTCTGTAAACGTTGGTAAGCGATTCAATCTGTTGTAGAATTTGAAATTCAGCAAGTTAAATAATTTTATCATTTTCCAGTAAAATTCTTAAATTGTCTTAATTGAAATAAATTATAAAGAATAATTTATTAAATTTGGGTAATAAAAATTCCATCTATGAATGAATAGGGCTTGTAAATGAAATTAGAAATGCTTTCTTGTAATTCTTTAAATGATAAAAATAGGCTGAGAAATTGGCAATTTTTTTCCTAATTCAGGCTTAAGCTCTAGCTTTACCATTTTATAATTACCCATCTCTATCTCTTAGCCCCTTTATTTTATAGTTAAAAAATTTTTTTTCCCAGTCTTTAACTGCACCAAAAACGAAAAAATCAAATAAAACCACACCAAATATTTTTAACTCTTCCTGTCTGTAAGTTATCTTAGTAAAAATAGTTTTAAGTAGTCATCCATTATACCACTTTAAAAAGTTTATTTTTATTTTTAATAAGATCGTTTTCCAACTTCTTTTGAATTAAGTCCAGATATTGAAACCCTTGTCATCATTTTTCATAGTGTCAAATATTTAAATCTATATTTTTCAGGATAACTATTGTTCCTCATATATATAAATGATTTAGACAAAAGTTTCTAAGTTTGCAAATGATACCAAAGTGGTCACCAGTAAGGAATAATGATGGACGTATAAAGCTTCAAGGTGATCTAGATAGACTCCTTTAATGGGCAGATAAGTGGCAAATGAATTTTAATAGTAAAAAATGTAGTGATTCATGTAGGGTACTCAAATAAAAGATTTAATTATAATATAAATGGGGATTGGCTTGATACCTTGTACCAAGAAAAAGATTTAGGTGTGACCTGAAATTGGGTAATTACTTTCAGTAATCTGAAAGTGGGTGATCAATGTTTGGAAGCAAGGAATAGAGCTAATAAGATGTTAGGTATAATAAATTGCAATATAGTTTACAAGAGTAAAGAGGTTATAGCAAGCTATATAATACATATATTAGGCCAGCATTAGAATATTGTGCACAAGTTTGGGCTCCAGATTTAAGAAAAGACAAATATGTTGGAGAGTACAACATCAAGCAACAAGGATGATTTTCTGGCTTTAAGAGTAAGAGCTATGAGGAGAGGTTGAAGGAGCTGGTAGTGTTCTTGGTTGAAAGGAGATTTCTCAGAGGGGATATGATGCAAGTTTACAAAATAGTTGCATCTGACAGTTATACAGAGATTGAAAAATACTTTATAGTATTTAAAAAGTCATGCCATTTCGATCTAAGAAAATACTCTTTCAGTAAAACGTTTGTTAATTTTTGGAATGGCTTCCACAGGAGATTGTTGACTGTGATTCTCTTGCAGCATTTAAGAGGGGGTTAGATAGATATATGGATGGTTTAGGTATTGTATAGTATAATGACTAAACCAAATTGGTAGGTATATATGTATTTTAGACCAGCTTGTGACTAAGCCTATGATTTAGACCAGCTTGAGTAAACCTAATGGCAGTTTATTGCATATGTAATTAGTTATTAAATTAGTACTAAATGTATGTAGGGGCTTAGTTTTATTTTTATCTTACTTTGCATGAATGAACTGATTACTAGGGATAGGATAGACCTAGTCTTTGTTGCATGTATTAGTATTAAAATTATTTGTTTTGACTGGGACAGTCTTGATAGGCCTATATGTCTTCTATCTATTTTTCTAATGTTCTATATACTATTTCTTTTTATCACTTTTAAAATGCTTAAATATGTTTTAATCTGCCCAAAAAGCTCTATAGTATAACTTTTTAATTACTATATTTTTATGGTCATACATTTTACTTTTAATTCAGATAATTACAGTATAAGTTGTATAGCCTATCTTTATTCATGTGTATTGTAATATGATTTATAGCAAAAAAAAATTTATAACTAATTTTTAATAAAGTTTTATTGTTGTAACTTTTAACAAATTATAAATATACTAAGTATTGTAATGTGATAGAAAATTATGACTAATATTTTGTGAAATCTCTGATGTAAGCATGATTGTAAATAATTTCTATAATTATAAGCACAGCTGTGGAGCTGAAAGATTTTGGCAAATTTAGAGCCAGATTTGTTTCAAGGATTGTGGTTGGAGCTGAAGCCCAAAAAAGGAAGCAGCTCCTGCTCTGAATGTATTCAGTTATATTAGCATTCATAATTTTCTTATTCATTCTTTATAATTCTTATTGTAATTCATAAATTCTCACTATGAAATTTTATTTTTATATATATATATATATATATATATATATATATAATATATTATATATATATATATATATATATATATATATATATATATATATATATATATATATATATATATATATATATATATATATATATATATAGGGTGGTCCTTAAAAAACAAATGTTTTAATTGTTTTGCTTCTACCTCAACAATTTGTTGCATTTTAGGAAAAAACTATGGGAAAAATTTTTTTTGAATTATGTCAATAGGAATATCTTACACATGGAAAAACAAAGTTTTATGTTAATGAAACATAATGAACTGTTGCAAAGTTTTGATTATTCACCATAGAAATATATGATTATGTAGGAAAATATTTTACTATACTTGACTGGAATAAACATTTTTATATTGACTATATATATATATATATATATATATATATATATATATATATATATATATATATATATATATATATATATATATATATATTATATATATATATATATATATATGAGTGTGATGGACAGAGAATTTTTCACATATATATCAGGCTAATATTTTATAATAATTAATACAGGAATCAGTAATACTGAAGGCATATTGCAATATAAAATAATTATGATTTTCTTTAAAACTGATTTTTAAGTAACATTTTCACAATGAAAACCAGGCAATTTAATAAATCAATATCAAGATATTTCAAAAAAATGAAATTGAAAATATTTTGCTTTGCCAAGTTGTAAAGATTAAGTAATCTGTGGAATGAAAATGAGTTCTAAGACATCTAATTTAAAATGCTATTTGCGAAGGCAACATCCTGAAATCTTTAAAATAGTAGAAGAAAACCAAAGTAAGGTTACACCAGTTACCCAAAACACTTCATGGAAACAACTTTATTTCAAGATTTGTAACAAGTCAAAAGGTGACTATATCAATGACTTCTGAAAAATTGAAAACATATTATCCAAATGGTTGTAAATGAAGGAGTACCCTTAAAATCCTTCTCCTCTGCAGCAAACGAAACCGCAGTGTCTTCCCCTAGCAGCCCCTTTTCAGAGACCTGGACAGTCACAATATTATTAAGATTATTATTGAATTTAGTAGTATAGGACCTACTTTTAAACTTGTAAATGTACCATTTCCTGAATAAAGATTTGTGAATTGAATTGAATTTACAGAATTAATTGGAGAATTAGCCAAAAGTTAGGCATTTCTATGGAAAGGTATGATGTCAGGAAAATAAGTGAAGCTGAAAGGCAGAAAAAAGTGCTGAAACTAATGCTCCTTGGTAAGTTTTTTTTTCTTCTAAATATGGATGCATGTACTAGACAGAGAATAAATTATTTTGCAATAAATATCCAGCTAACGAACTCAAAATAATGAAACAACATGTACTTAAGCCATTCGAGAATTGCAAACATAATATACATCAGAATTTATAATCTAATAGTAGTAGTTCTCAGAGTTTGAACTTACTAGAGAGCAAGTTTTAGCAGTTGTAATGGATAATGCATCCAACATGATAAGTGTAAAAAACTCAATTTAGGCCACTCTGAAATATATAATACAAATTTTGATTGTGAATCCAAAATTTGTATCACTGACCCAGAAAATTATGAAGATGATTTAGAAACAATTAAATAAGGATGTGGAGGCTTCTTCATTGCTGTAAAAATAGGACCCATACAATGTGCTATCGGAGATGGTTTGAAAGGACATGTCCATACTCTTATAGCTAATATATGTTTTTTTTTTTTTTTTTTTTTTTTTTTTTTTTTTTTTTTTTACAAAAGTTCACATCTCACGGGCATTGCCCTATTCGAGGAGAGGAACTTTTCTAGGTAGTATATACCTAGGATCCCGAAGTGGGATCGAACCGGCGCCCTCAAGCACGTGAGTCAATCACTTTACCGTTTGAGCCACTGTAAACGGCAATATGTAAAATTGTTGTGACTACAAACGCCAAAAGTTGAAGCTATATTAAAATGTAAAGGAGGAATGGTTGCCATCTTATACCAAGCAACTAGGTGGGGCAGTACTTACCTAATGATTAAGCTCCTTTTAGAACTAAAGAATATATTAATTGACATGCACATCCAGACATAACAATGAATGATTTTCAGTGGTGTGAAAGGCTAGAAAATCCTTTGCCATCCATTATTAGTGACTAAAAGATTACAAGCAGTTCAGTTAACCCCTGGCTTCTTTTATAAAGAGTGGCAAAAACTTTTTCATTTTCTCAAATAGGTGGAACAATTGCAGATGCAATTAAAGAGTCAAAGGAAAAAAAAGAGAAAGTTCTTAATAATGAAGTATTACTTGCTGCAATCTGTATTGATCCTATGTACCGAAATACACTGAATGATGTACAGCTCAGCAGAGGAAAGATAGTATTGATTAATATACCAATTTGAATGGAGCAATATAATACTTCAAAACAATCAGCATCTCATAAAGAAGTTAGTGATAAATTCCAATCACTTAATGTAGTTAATGAACTTAATGTAAGCCTGAACTTTATGTAAACCAACCTTCAACTTACTTCATAATCCTCTTTAAATTTTGAGGATGAAGCAGCTTATGAAGAGTTCCTTGATCTGAGAGCCAAATGTCATCAATAAAATAGATAGTAAACGAGAATCTTCTATTGCTAAATTTAAGCTTGATATATCTTGTGCTTTGTGTTATAGAGAAAATAGATCATGGAAGCTAAATGCCTTAAAGGTGATTCCACATTACCCAAAAATAATTCAGAATGTTGCTTATACAGTAGCTTCAATGCCAACAACACAAGTTAATGTGGAATGCTTATTTTTGGCCCTTCAAATAATTTGGTCATACTTACGAGCCTCAATGAAAGAGGATCTAATTGAAGACATACTGTTTCTTAAAATGAATTCATTTTGAAAAAAATTTGAAGTTATTATTTATTTCTTTTGAAAGAGTACATTTTGTATTATAAATTTGGTTGTATGGATTTTTAAAAAAATGAGATGTATTGTGCAAGAAAAGTTGTGCCCAGCCCAAAAGTATTATAAGGTTTGGAGTCCCATTGCTGCAGAACTGCATTTTGGCTGATGTTTCTGGGTCGTGGTAATACATAAATCCAATTATAAAAATTAGGAGAATCTTTAAACCAAGGGCGGAGCCACTCAAATCAATCGTCAGAGTCAGCCGCCTCTGACAATGGCTCAGGAGCTGAAACAGATTTCATTGACGTCAGCCCTGATTATAAGTGAAAGCCAAGGGATTAATAACAATATACTTTTTCATTATATTTCGCAAATAAATGAAATTAATTGTAAATGGAATTAGAATTATATCTGAAGAGAGGTAAACCAAAACTAGAGCAGACAGTTTTAAAATGATAGAGCTAGTCTTTAAATTTTAAAATATAGCTTGCAAAAATATTTACCGTCACATTCCTTATTTGTAATATATATAATTATTAATAGTAATTTGAAATTGTTTCAAGTAAAATTGACTGGTTGAAATTCTTTTTTTTATTTATTGGATTAATGTTCATAATTAAATATTACTTAATGTGTGAAGCCCAGTGAAAATTTGACTGCTGTAAAAGGAATACACCCAAATTCATTTTGATTTTTTAACAAGATAGTCATTTACATATATATGACACCTTTTTAGTTACAATTGTTTCCCAGTGTAGTAAAAATATTGGGAATGCTTACTTATCTTTTAAAGAGATATGCAATTTTAAGTCTTGGCTTTTTAATAAAAAATAGTAACTCCCTTGGTGCATTTTCATTTCTTTTAAGGTAGGTGGGAAATTTTTTGTGGTTTAAATAAGTACACACACTTCTGAATTATAAGCAGCTAGTCTGTTTCTTGGTGTGTTGATAGTAAATTTTGTTTGCTAAAACAAGTTATTGAACATTAATGACTAGGCTCAAATATTTTATTTATATATTTTAGAAAGCAAAGTGAATTTATAAATAAGGGTAGAGCCATCAAATTCTCTCTGCATGTCAGTTGTTGCCAACTGCTTCTCTGGAAGCTTAAAGTAGAGCTAATACAACATTAAGAATCGTTAACTGAGTAGAGGTAAAAGAATTGTGGGAATCTATTTTTGTGAAATGATTTCAGAGAGGCAAGGATTCAGATATATAAAAGTATTTCATCTTTTAATTGTTGTGAATGTTGTTTCCATTATTTGTTGTGGAACAAATAAATTGTCGGATAGGGCATATAAACATTGTTTCAAACCCAGCAAGATCTTTGCCCATTTTCACTTGAACACATGGCATATCAACTATTTCTAATATCTCTAAACATTTTACAACATTATTCACATCATGTGAAATTTGAAAATTGAAAACAGCAGAGGCATTCTACATTAAGAACAGTAGACCTGATATTAATATAAAATTTAATGAATTATCAATGAAATTTAACATTTATGAATTAATTATTTATATATGAATACTTAAAACTAAATCATACTCGTTCTTAATTAAAAAAAACTTCCGAAGATGTCTCAAGTATGGAGATTAAACATGTTAGCAAATCGTTATAAATATATTTTCTACTTCTATTGTAGATTGTTCTCGAGAATAATTTTAAGGAAATTAAATAATGTTCAAAAATAACTTTTCAGAAGTTTGGAAATCAAATGTGAGACAATCATTATTTATTATTATTATTATTATTATTATTAAATAAAAATAAAAAAAAAAAATTTTTTGCTGCTTTGTATAGTTTATGATTGATAATTTTTATTATATTTCTTTCAGAGATGCTATGAACAGAAGCAATATAAAAATGGTTTGAAATTTGCAAAGCTCATATTGGCAAATTTTCCAGATCATGGAGGTAGCTATTTCTTTTATGTACTTCAGTATCTTAAATTGCATACTCTGTGATTAGAGATAGCATTTTAATAATCATTATTTTATTTCAGAAACGTTGGCGATGAAGGGCCTTACCCTCAACTGCTTAGGCCGAAAAGAGGAAGCCTATAATTTTGTGCGGCAAGGTCTTCGTAATAACTTAACTTCACATGTATGTTGGCATGTTTATGGTTTGCTTCAAAGGTCAGATAAGAAATATGAAGAAGCCATAAAATGCTACAGAAATGCACTCAAGTGGGATAAGGACAATCTTCAAATTTTACGAGATTTGTCTCTACTTCAGATTCAAATGAGAGATTTGGAAGGATATAAGGTAAGAATTGTTTGGATATTCAGTTAGAAATAGATAGGATGATGTTACTCTTAACCCTTTAAATAAATTTTAAAGATGGTCAAAGAAATGAATTTTGAATAAGGTGTATTTTCACATATTTCTCATCAAATCTCCCAATATATTAATGCTATTTGATCTGAAATTTATTTTTTAACTCGACTTTCATTCTATAAATATTATCTGTGTGTGTGTTTGTGTTTGTTTTTTTTTTTCTTTCTTTCCTTCAAATGCTTGATTTCTTAAACCAAAACTAATATTAATTAGTAATGGGAGACAGTTTCAAAACTGGTAGTTTATAGGAGGCAATTGAAAAGTATATATATTTTAAAAATATTTTAAACCTAAAAAATTCCTCTAGTTCATAAAGCTTTCATGGGCTTTTAATCTCAAACTCACCTTAATCCCATATATATACATACATTATAAAATATTTAATTTCAGGAAACAAGATACAAGTTATTTGATTTAAGACCAACTCAGAGAGCATCATGGATTGGATATGCAATGTCGTTTCATCTTCTAAAAGATTATGACATGGCCCTTAGGATAATAGAAGAATTTAGGAAAACTATTCAGGTAAGATCAGGCTTTTGCTTTCTGCATTTGTCATAGAAGGGCACTTATTATTATTATTGTTTCCTCATATATATATATATATATATATATATATATATATATATATATATATATATATATATATATATATATATATATATATATATATATATATATATATATATATATATATATATATATATATATGCAAAAAGATTTTTCTATCCTTTGAAGTAGCCAAACAGTTATATTAATTTCAACATGATTTGTTTGTGTCCGAGATTTCTCAATTCATTAATAAATCAGGGTTGGTGATTTTTTTGATTTTTTTAAAAAAATCAAAAAAATAAAAAATCAATGATTTTTTTGATTTTTTTGATTCTTTTGATTTTTTTGATTTTTTTAAAAAATAATAAAACTGTTTTTTTTTATTTGTTTTATTTTGTCATATTTTTTGATACATAATGATATAACAGATATATTAGTTCCTTCTTACTGTGTTAAAAAACTTTAAAGTAGTTTATATATTAGAAATATAACTTCCTTAATATTTGGTTCAAGATTTCATATAGGGTAATACAAGAATCTGATCTTCATTAATATAATTTATCCAATATAGAACTGTTAGAGTTTAGAATTCCTATTATATATTCAATCAAATCTTCAACAAAATTTTATTGAGCTTTAATCTAATGCAATTTGAGGTTATAGACAAAAGAGAAAACAGAAAAGACAATTCCTTTTAATTTTCAACCATTTACATTTTTATACAACATTATAAGAAAACAATATTCCTCTATATAAATTATAAAAGAAAGAAAATTTAAGCACTTTTGATGCATAATCATTAATCCATAAATTAAATACATAACTTGCAAAATATATATATATATATATATATATATATATATATATATATATATATATATATATATATATATATATATATATATATATATATATATATATATATATATATATATATATATATATTTTGCAAGTTATGTATTTAATTTATGGATTAATGATTATGCATCAAAAGTGCTTAAATTTTCTTTCTTTTATAATTTATATAGAGGAATATTGTTTTCTTATAATGTTGTATAAAAATGTTAAATGGTTGAAAATTAAAAGGAATTGTCTTTTCTGTTTTCTCTTTTGTCTATAACCTCAAATTGCATTAGATTAAAGCTCAATAAAATTTTGTTGAAGATTTGATTGAATATATATTAGGAATTCTAAACTCTAACAGTTCTATATTGGATAAATTATATTAATGAAGATCAGATTCTTGTATTACCCTATATGAAATCTTGAACCAAATATTAAGGAAGTTATATTTCTAATATATAAACTACTTTAAAGTTTTTTAACACAGTAAGAAGGAACTAATATATCTGTTATATCATTTTGTATAAAAAAATATGACAAAATAAAGCAAATAAAAAAAAAAGTTTTATTTTTTAAAAAAATCATGATTTTTTCATAAAAAATCAATTGATTTAATCAACTGATTAAATCATTTTGATTTAATCAATGCCAACCCTGTAATAAATCAGAATCCCATACCAGTAAATAGCAGTTTCAGTTATTCTTTATACAATATTTATTTATTTATTTATTATTATTTTTTTTTTAAAGTAATAACAAGAAATGGTTTGAGATTTCTGCTGCTGCTGCTCCTTTCCCAAATTTTTTAAGTTCCAATTTGTCATGTAATAGAGTAATTGGGAAATCAAACTGCCTTCAGTTTTGTTAATCCTATATTTTATTTAATTATTTATTTTTTTCTTTTAATTTGTAAAATTTTAAATATTTTGAATTTGGTTAAAAAAAACTTTTTTTTTTTTTCTGCGGTCACAAAATTCTGGGTTTAGTTATTTTTCAAGAATTTTTACCCTCTTGTAACTAATTCTTGTAATTCTTCAGTTCTTTTCACTATGTCTTATTCCTGGTTATATATATATATATATATATATATATATATATATATATATATATATATATATATATATATATATATATATATATATATATATATATATATATAAACTATAAAGAATAAGGCTGAAAGATTAAAAGTGTGACCTCTTATCATTTTGGTAAATCTGAAGCCTGTTTTTATTAATGAAATATTGTGTTGATTAAAATGACGAAAAGATGGGGAGTGACTTCTTAAGTTGTCTGACTTGATTCTTAGTTTGACTCTTAACTGCAATTCCACACAACCATTGCCAGTATTTTGGAGTCTAGTCATCAGACTGATATTCAATTTTGATTTTGACTGACTCTGCAATCAAATTTTTTTTTTTCTTTTTTTACTGAAATTTCTTTCAGTATTTACCATTTAAAATTTGAAAGCAGTATTTTTTTTTGAAGTAGAGTCAAGTCAGTATTATGACATGCTACCGTATCTTTTGAAGATTTCTTTTGCAGAAAAACACGTATGATTATGAGTATAGTGAACTACTACTGTATCAAAATATGGTGCTCAAAGAGAGCAATAGAGTAAACGAAGCTTTGGAACACTTAAATAATTACCAGTCCAATATATGTGATAAGGTTACTCTTCAAGAATTAAAAGGTAAGTTGAACTTTTAATTTTCTACACAAGTTTTGAAATTCTTAACAATCGTATATTTGAAACTAATATATATATATATATATATATATATATATATATATATATATATATATATATATATATATATATATATATATATATATATATATATATATATATATATATATATATATATATATATATATATATAAAGTTTGAGTTCTTGGGTGGAAATATACTTTATATATTATATATAATTTTGCTATAATAAAATATGTTTTTTAACAATATATTTTTGATACTTTTTGCTTTTAGGAGAGTTATTGATGGCATTAGATCGAAACGAAGAAGCAGCTGATGTTTATAGGGGATTAATAGCAAGAAATCCTGAAAATCGTAATTATTACTTACAATTAGAAAAAGCCTTAAACTTGAATACAGAGGAGGAGAAGTTGAAGCTTTATGAGGAAATGAAAGAAAAGTAAGAGTTATTTTGGAAGTAATCTTTTTGTCATTTTTTCATGGTTCCGATGCCTTTCTTTCTTTTTTTTTTTTTTTTAAATGAACTGGTTCCTTTTTGATAGTAAAATGCCCATTTTTTCTTTGTGTTGGTAGTGTTAAATTTATCTATACATATTCAAAGTTTTTGTATAAGGATAATTTTCGAATGCTATTTTTTGAATAAGTATTATTTAGTATTAGACTTAAATTTTCTTTTGTGAGATTTTCTGCACACATCTCTTTGTCACCACCTCATTTTTGCATATTTTTATACAATATGATTTTATCTTTACTTTCTTTTTGGATACAATATAACTTTAATATTAGTTCTGTCAGAGAAATTAGAGGGACCTACATTCTCTAAATAATTTTTAGTTGCAACTCGCTTAAATTACTGCCCAAAAATAAAAATAAATTGAACAGCTTCTTGTTTATTATTTTATAAATTTTACTTTTTCCCAGATACCCAAAAGCCCATGTGCCTAGAAGGTTACCATTAAATTACGCCACTGATGAAAGGTTAGAAGAATTACTTGACCCTTATTTAAGAGCAGCTCTGCAAAAAGGTGTCCCTCCATTATTTACTGATATTAGAGGACTTTATAAATATACAGAGAAGGTGAAAATAATAGAAAAATTAATGATAGGATACTTAAAAAATTTACATGAAACAGGATACCTCAGTGAGAAAGGTAGGGGTTAGTAATTTATATAAAAAATATTTTGATTTATATATTTGAATTTTTTTTAAATTTTTTATTTTTTATTTTTATTTTTTTATTATTATTCCAATCTGTAAGGCTTATTGAGAATTTCTCACATTTTTTTTGTATTATTTGAAATTTTGTCTTTTCTCTTTCCATAACAGATAGAGATTTTAAAGAACCAGCTTCCGTGTTGTATGGTTTGATGTATTTAGCTCAACATTATAGTTATTTGGGTGATACTGCAGAGGCCTTAAAGCTCCTACAGCTGGCTTTAGACCATACTCCTACTCTTATAGAATTGTATATACTTAAAGGCAAAATTCTAAAGGTATTCAGTTAAGTTTAATCTTTGATAAATATATATTAGGAAGGACAGTAAAATGGTTAAAGTTTTCAAATTTTCATTTTGTTTCTCCCTCCCCCCCATAGATGTTTATTATTAATATGAAAAAAATATATATATAAATTGTAATTATTTAAAGGAAAGTTAGGAATGATAGTTTACGAGACTTTATACTTCTTTCAGCATGCAGGTGATTATGTAGGTGCTTATGAAGCCTTACAAGAAGCACAGTCTTTAGATACTGCTGATAGGTATGTTAATTCTAAAGCAGCGTCGTATCTGCTTGCTGCTGGCAAGGTTTCAGAAGCCGAAGAAATGTGTTCTAAGTTTACAAGGGTAAAATAATTTTTATTTTTAAAAGATTTTTGAAAATACTTCAGTAATTATATACGATGTTCTAAACCTGTCATACTGATGTAACATGAGCAAATATTTTTATTATTGTTTCCTCTTGACAGGAAGGAGTTTCAGCTATGGAGAATTTAAATGAAATGCAATGTATGTGGTTTCAAACGGAGTGTGCCGAAGCTTTCTTTAGGTTAAAACAGTATGGTCAAGCACTTAAAAAATGTCATGAGGTCGATAGAGTAAGTTATATATATATATATATATATATATATATATATATATATATATATATATATATATATATATATATATATATATATATATATATAATATATATATATATATATATATATTTCAGTGTTATTTTTATATCTGATACGTTTGCAAATCCATTCTTTTTCTTTCTCCTGAAATGTAATGAAATTTTATTAAACTAAAAAAAAATTCAACTACAGGCATAAAATTTGTATTAAAAAAAAATAAAAAATAATAACAGGTTTAGTTTCTTACTACAGTTTACTGATCTTTCGAAAGTTTATTTAGCCACAAAAGGAAAAAATTATTTGAGAGTCAAAACAAAAAAAAATTAAATAAAGAAATAATTATATTTCTAATATTAAGAGAAAATGAATATTTCCGAAGCAAAAGAATTTAGAAAGTGATAGAACCGGGAACAGTGTAATTTTAAAAAAAAATATGGCCACAGTTAGATAATTTTAAAATGTTCAATCCAGCCAAAAATATAGCTACAACCTCAGCAGTCCTGCGCTTTGCTGAATACTTTATATTTCAGATTGTTGCTGTTGTACTGTTGTCTACCGTGGCTCGAACGGTAGGGTGATTGACTCACGTGCTTGAGGGCGCCCGTTTGATCCCACTTCGGGATCCTAGGTATTTACTACCTAGAAAGTTCCTCTCCTCGAATAAGGGCAATGCCCGTGAGATGTGAACTTTATTAAATAAATAAAAAAAAATATATATATATAATATATATATATATATATATATATATATATATATATATATATATATATATATATATATATATATATATATATATATATATATATATATATATATATATATATATATATATATATATATATATATATATATATATATATATATATATATATATATATATATATATTCAGCATTTTACTGAAATCATTGAAGATCAATTCGACTTTCACACTTATTGCATGCGCAAAATGACTTTGAGGTCTTATTTGGAACTTCTTCGATTGGAGGATATCTTGAGAAATAACCGATTTTACTGGGATGCAGCAAAAATTGCTATCAAAATCTATATCAGGTAAAAATCTATTTTTGAAATTTGGGTTTTTAAAATTTGGGTTTTTAAAAGGTCACTACTTCAAATTGCTATAAAAAATAATCTCTTATGTCAGGTAAATTGATATATCAATCTATTTGAAGTTTGGGTTTGGAAAGGTCACTAATTGAAATTGCTTGTGCGATTTTGTATTATTTAATAATAGTAGTAGTAGAAGTGTGGAATAATAATGATAATGGGGTTATTGTTTTGAGAGAGAGTAAGGCCAGATTGAGATAACTAGAATTTCCAAGTAAAAGAAAGGAAGTACAATTAAATTTATTATGAGACAATATAAAAAGAGTAATTACATGGTGTATTAATGTAAAATACTTCAAGGTTATATTGAAGATAATTGTATTTCAAACGTTTATATATATATATATATATATATATATATATATATATATATATATATATATATATATATATATATATATATATATATATATATATATATATATATATATATATATATATATATATATATATATATATATATATATATATATATATATATATATATATATATATATATATATATATATATATATATTATATATATATATATATATATATATATATATATATTATATATATTTTAATTATATTTTAATTATATATATCCCTTTTAAAATTATTATAATATATATATATATATATATATATATATATATATATATATATATATATATATTATATATATATATATATATATATATATATATATATATATATATATATATATATATAATATATAATATATATATATATATATATATATATATTATATATATATATATATATATATATATATATATATATATATTATATATAATATATATATATATATATATATATATTATATATATATATATATTCAACTCTGGTGGATTACAAGTAGGGCTTTTCTACTGAGGGAATATAAATATACATAAATGTAATAAATTTTGCTATTGCAAGTGATATATCTTAATTTAATGGCGATTTAAAACAGCATTTATTTGATTTGGACACTAAAGTGCTTCTTTCTATAATGAGGGTTGGCGAAGGTGGTTTTTACCACCTTAGTTTTCTTAGGGAAAAACCTTTGGAAAAACTATGTTAAAGGTTGTCCGATAATTCTGGGGAAACGTCGTGATAAAATTAGAGCAAGTTTTACTTATTAAATTTGGGTACTATTATTTCACTGGGGTTATTTAGTTTACTGCTAGTCTGCTACATTTAATTAGAGATGAATATTAGCTGATCAAGCAATAAAATTCTAGTATTATATCAAGCTAGTATATTTAAGTGATTAAACAAAATTATAATAATGACTTGACAAGTAGAGACTTGTACACAGTATATATTGTACAGTAGCCTGTAGGATGTGGTTACAAGCTAGACTAGTGCTATAATTTTCTTATCAAAATTTTTTTGTTCTGTTTTTTATTCAACAATGTTTGTTTGTTTATTTTTATTGTTTACAAAACTGTGTCAATATCATGCAGCAATAAACTAACGTATAGAACAGTATAATAATATACTATACTACTATTATTAATCTTTTGTTGCATCATTATGTTGACAGTTTTGCAAAAAAAAAAAAAAAAATTTAAATAAACATTTCCTAATAAAAACTGACAAAAAAATTGGTAAAATAAGAAAATTATAACCCCAGGCTTCTAGTAACTACAGCCCACAGGGTGCTGTACAATTTGTACTGTGTACAAGTCTGTCAACTTGTCAAGTCATAATTTTATTGTTTAATCACCTAAATATAATAATAGCTTGATATAATAGAGTTTATT
Organism: Armadillidium nasatum; assembly: GCA_009176605.1. Taxonomy (NCBI): domain Eukaryota; kingdom Metazoa; phylum Arthropoda; class Malacostraca; order Isopoda; family Armadillidiidae; genus Armadillidium; species Armadillidium nasatum. The sequence goes on from SEYY01005467.1 coordinate 51,901, forward strand.
GTTTAATCAGCTTATATTCATTATCCATTATCTAATTCAATGTAACAAAATTAGCAGTAAACTAAAAAACCCCCATTGTAATAAAAATACCCAAGTTTGATAAGCAAAAGTTGTTCTAATTTTATCATAAAGGTTTTTCCCAGTTTTTCCTGATGAAAAGGTTCAAAAAGTTTTTCCTAACTAACCCTGCTAACAATGAAAAAAAAAAAAAAAAAAGTAAAATTAAAATAAAAAACATTGTAATGTCTGGTAAAAGGAGGTTTTATTACTCCAAGTAAAAAGGAAAAAAGTGTAGAAAGAACTTTCTATGGTAGAGGAAGCATTTTCATTTAATGATGGTTTAAAATTAAATAAGAAAAATATGTGCACATAATGGTAAAAATTTATGGATTTTGGATCTGTTAAATGCCTCCTCATTCACTTCATTTTGTTCCATTGGACCAGTGCCTCTAGGAACACGTCACCTCCTGAAAATGATAGTAATTGTTTGCATTTTTCTTGGCATATTCTCCTAATTAAAAGAAATATGTATTGTAGTAGTGTTACTTGAATTAGATAATGCTTTTAGATTGTTAGATATTCCATAAATAAGAACCCATG
>SEYY01005467.1:62500-67500 GCA_009176605.1 Armadillidium nasatum
TTATTTTTTATTTTTTTTATAGTCATTGAAAAGAGCTTTATCTATAGACCCTTCGCATCCAGATCTTCATACTTGCCTTGTGAGATTCCTAAAATATCGTAGAGATAAATTGTCAGACGCTTCAGGCCCTGTGGCAGAAGTGATTAAGAAGGAACTATTAAAGCACCTGAAATCGTTGGATCCCGTCCAGATAAATGAGGACTTCTTAAATGAGTTTCAGGATAGCTATCCTCATAGGCTTCAAGGTTAGTTTTATAATAGGACCCTTATCGAGTTTTTTTTTTTTTTTTTTTTTTTTTTTTTTTTTTTTTTTTTTTTTTTAAATTAAATATAGTAATTTTTGCAAGGTGTTCTATAATCACTTATTCAAATTTTACTTCCATCCTACGCATTTAATTCACATTTACCGTTGACCAGTCTTTAACAATTCAGACCATATTTGACCAGCATTGATAGGAACTCTCGTCCTTCGATGTTTCCACAGTTGTAGCCATTATGCTTTAGTGTTATGGGTTTCTTTCATTACATCACAAGTTTGTAATGACATGCGTGGCATTCTGCCAATATATATAGAACAGTCCAGAAGAAGAGGAAGCAAGATCTTCATTTTAAGACAGAATTACCCACGCCCCTTGCTTTGTGTAGTTCACATTTTACCAGTTGAAAAGAATGTTTTGCGATAGTTGTGAAATTAGTTTATTTAATTTTAGCATTTGCAGTAGAGTAACTTAGTGGAATAAAGATGAACTCACATGTATGATAAGAAAAAAAAATTTAATTAAAATACTCAGAACTGCAGTTAGAATTCACTATAAACGGTTAAGAGTTGTGTAAAAAAAAAAAAAAAATAGTTAAATAACCAATAATTTGCCATAGACGGCACGAGTAAGTAAATGTAGAAAGAGTCAGGAGTTTGAAACTAGATTAAGTGTTAAAAGGGTTGAGGTTTTATGAAAATGGAAGTATTCCTGCCCATTTCCAAAAATAGAAGTTATAATTTAATAAAAGAAAATATCAAAAAGATGTTGATAAAAGAAGTTTAAGAAACGAAGTCAAGGAAGGGAGAGATTTACCGAAACTTAGAAAAGATCCAAGTGAGTTTGGATAAATAGATTTAAAGGACAATTGATGATAATAGTACTTATGATGTGATAAGCATTGAAAAAGTGCAAAAGAAATATATAGTGTAAAAAGGAAAATATATTAATAGTGTGGTAGGAATTAAGTGTAGCAGCAGAAAAAGTTGAAGAAAGTAATATTGCAATGTTGCTGAAAATGTGAAGACTTTTTTTTAAAATTTATTCAAAGCTTATTAAAAGAATTCTAAATTTTTATGGCAAGTTTTGAAGGAAGGCATGAAGGTAATTTTATAACAAATAAGAAAAGCTTAAAAAGTAAGAAAAATAGTGTCAAGATTTGTTAAAAGTACCTTTCATATTGTCTTAAAATGTTAATGAGATATATATTTAACTAGAGTAACTTGAGAACAGATATCGTTTATGATAAAAAAAAAAAAAAAGTTGTCAGCTCAGCACTCGGAGGAAAAACTAAATTGTAAAATAACCACATTGATGCTACTGTAATTTTTACTTGTGTTTAGAAGGCAAATAAAGTGCTGCTGCTACTTGGGAACACGGGTAAAAAAATTTGGAAAATATCATTAATTTTAATAAATAAGTATTAAATATCATTAAGGGTAATAAATTGTTTAGTCTTCCAAAATATTAATTTAGACAAAATATTTTTATTTATCTAATTTTTTTTTACCTGTTAATTTTTCTCCATTCAGGAAATGTGATTGCAAAACTTCATTGATTGATAGCGTTAATTAATTTTGATTTTTATAATTGTAGCTGGGAGAGGCATGATGCTTCTAGACCGCGTCCAACGAGATAGAGCCTTGAGTATTGCTACAAACGTAGAACCACATCTTAAAGAAAGAACATTTGAAGTATGTATACCTTTTTTTGTCATTTTTCAAAATTATTTTTAGATTTGTAAAATATATGTAATTGTTATTGTTTGACGAATATTTTGGGTATTGAGACTGAATGTAAAAATGATGAAATTAAAGTTTTTTTTTGTAGTTAGCATTGAATGGAATTAGGTAATTGTAAATTCATTATAATGTGTGTTGTTAAAAACATTTATATAATGTAAAATAAATTTTTTTTTATGTTATTACTATTAATTCGTATTTTCATTTCTTATATCTTTAGTTTAGCATTCTTTAGGTTTAAATTTCTATCTTTATCTATGGCATTTACTAATTCTGGTGTGATTTTAAATGCAGAATTGCAGGGCAACTCTAGAGTTTTTGGAAAGTGAAGAAATGTCAGCGTCTCCAGAGGAAATAAGTCACTTCAAGTCCGTCTGCCACGAAATCTTTCCTTATGCCATAGCATTTATGCCTCCTCAGCAGACTTCGACGACTACTACTACTACCACCACAACCACTACTCCGGATCCTAATAATTCAATAAATAGTGTGGCCAACACAAATCATCATAATCACGTTGACGCCACAGTTCTTAAGCTGAGGTTGAATGCAACAGTAATAGGGAAATGCTTTCTTCAAATTTAATAATAATAATAATAAAATAAAAAAAAACTTGTTTAATTGTTTTATATAATGAAAAACTACTCAAACCTTCAAATTTATTATTATTATTATTATTATTATTATTAGTTTCAAGGTTTTTTTTTTATATTATTTTGAAATTTTTTTTCTTCTCATTTGTCCATTGACTTAATTTTATCCCTCTCTCTCCCCCCCATATTTCTCCCTACGTCCTCTTCCTCTCTCTCTCTCCCGTTTTAAGTAAGTGACCACTCTCAAAACCCCTCCCCCCCTCCACTTTTTTTTTTTTTTTTTAACTTTAGAAAATTCTGAACTTATTTAAATCCGATCTAAACTAAAAATTTTTTTTTTTTTTTAAAGTAAAAGAATTTTTTTTTAAAGATTGATGAATTCCACTGCAACATCCTTTAAGGGATAAAAATTAAAATATAAAATAAAATTAGTTTTAAGAGCGAAATGCTTACCGTGTAAGCGAGCTCTTTTATTTGGGTTCAAATTTTTATTTCCAACTTAAACTAATAATAATATATAACTCAGTGAATATGAATAAAATCATTTACTAGTCACAATAAATTAATAATGATAATAATAATATGTTGATAGGGAAAATTTATTATTATTATTATTAATATTATTATTATTTATTATTAAAAAGGCCTTTTATATTATACCTATATAGATATATTTTTCATCATGTTTTTACCTCGCCCTTTCAGAGGGTGAAATATCCATGGAGGAAGTGAGTTAGTTTTGTTGTTATTAATTTTGTAAATAATGTATTGTAATAATGTACAGGTTATAAGCTTAGCAATGCTAAATATTAAAAAGAAAGAAAAAAAAATAAACTACAATCCTATTATGATGTACGTTAAGCATTTTACAGTTGCATATTTTCATACATTTCTTCCTGTGTAGATGTTTCTACTGGTCCTCATTCGGAGTTGATTGGGAGGAAATTATAAATAAAATTGATGAAGTAAATTTTTAATATTAATGTCCTTTGTAAAATTATTATTTTTTTTTTAAAACTTTTCAATTTACATTTTTTTCATTATTGACTTCCAGGTAAATTATCAAACTATAGAGGGAAAAAAGTTCTTCATAACACTTTACTGTTCTTTTCTGTTTGCATTGTTTACAAAAGTTTTCTTTGAAATAGAAATTGAGACAATAATATGAACACCTTTAATGTTCCTCGATAATGACGCAGCTCCGTATTTTATCATCATGGTTATGATTTGAATACGTGATTGTTACTATTTTAATAGATTGTAAGGAAGGAGATTAATTTCTGATAAAGTTAATATTGCATGAATGAATATAACTGGCTGGAATTTTGGACTGCGGATAGTCGGGGTGCTAATGTTCATTCTCCGAAAACCTTTTCCGACGACTTGTTGTACTTCCTGTTGGCGAAGTCACCTCTAGAAGGTTGTCTTTGCTCGTCTCAAAATTGGCCACACGAATCTAACCCACAGCTACCTTATGGCCAGAGGCAACCCGCCGTAGTCTTTTTTTGCCGTCTTCTCCTCTTTCGGTCCACCATATTTTTGTCGATTGTACAGTTGTCTCCGACCTCTGACGCAAGTTCTTTCTTGATTTATGTTCCCTACCTTATCTAATTCGCCTTCCTTACATCTTGTTGGAATCACCCCAATTTCATACAATGTGCATTTTTGCTTTCCTCAAATCGCTGAATCTTTTTTTTAAAATTTGACCCTTTTATGCCGGCCTTTCCTTCCGTTTTGTCTAGGAATTACCCGTGACGTCGATTATCGACTCTATATAGCCGCTTTTTCGTGGGCTGTGGCTACTGTACACTAAAAAAAAAAATATGAATCTAAAATTTCAAAGTTACATTTTTTTGATATATTGATCTTAAGAATGCTTTCTGTAGCTTTACATGAACTTTGGATGTAAGTAGCATTGGTGTTATTTGCTGTATTTGTACACGAAGTTAAGTCTATTGAATGAAATGACAGTCGAATTGAGATTACGTCTGCGTACATTGCAGTAAAAAGTTTGTTCACCAACCAGATCAACATCACCTTTCAGAAGAACTAGTCCAACCTCAATCTCCTGGATTTTAGTTCATTTTCAAAGCTAATACCTATGAAAGGATTAGAAATATCTTTAAATGAAAAGAAGTCATGTGAAATCGGAAGGAAAGTCCACTGGGTGAAGCTCGTAGCTTCGAAATCGTAAAGCTTTTTACAAACTATGATTTTTAAGTACTTTCTTTGCGAAAAGATGCTTATACTAAGATATACGATTTATCATTATTATTATTATTTAGTAGTAGTAAAGGTTCGCTTCCCACGGGCATTACCCTACTCGAGAATTGGAATTTTCTTTGCTAGGAGATGCTTATACAAGGATACGATTTATTATTATTAAAGGTCTACATCTCACGGGCATT
>SEYY01005467.1:80000-90000 GCA_009176605.1 Armadillidium nasatum
AGAGAGAGAGAGAGAGAGAGAGAGAGAGAGAGAGAGAGAGAGAGAGAGAGAGAGAGAGAGAAATGGCGACATACAAACAAAAAGCTTTACTGTATTCTTATGTAACTATATATATCACTAATTGGTGTCTGTTATATGAATGGGTTTTTGTTTTAATTGTCAAGGACGTTTCCCAGAATATTTCGTATGTAATTTAATATCGTTTTAAGTCAAAGAAAATTTATTTTAACTCATCTCCAAAAAATTAACATTTTTCTTTTTTCCATTATTTTTTTTTTTTTTTTTTTTTTTTTTTTTTTTTTTTTTTGCATGAGAAAAATAATTCGAAAAATTTGCTTAAAGAATTTGCACATAAAAATTAAATTACGATTTGCTTTATATTTAAATAATTGTATTTTAAATTTTTTTGTGAACGATATGTTAAATGAAATTTAGGAATGCAAATAATTTCTATTGTGATGCACAATTTCACTAATTATTCGGTCCTTTTACATAGTTTTATAACTTAAATATGCTTATTAATTTAAATTTTAAACTAATTTTAGTTATTAAAAAAGTGCACCCGAGTCATTGTTGATGTAATAATAATAATAATAATAATAATAATAATAATAATAATAATAATAATAATAATAATAATAATAATAATAATAATTTTTCTAATTCATTAATAGAAAAAAACAATTGTTAAAAGCCTTCCAGATTCAACTTTAAGTTGCTTCACAATTTGATTACTTTTAACCTTTTAAATTTTTCCGAGGAAAATATTTTAATTTATAAACCGTTAATAAATGAATAAATAAACGAACGAAATCTTTGTTATAATTAATATTGTAACGTTATAAAAAATAATTAATTGCTTAGGCTTCATTTTATTAGCCAATAACTAACCAATCGACCTCTTAATTACCGTTATATTATACGTTTACGACTCTGAATTGCGCGAACTTTAAAACATAAAAATAGATTAAGTTTAGAAAAATAAAAAAAGGGAAACAAGATTTCTCTGTTCGTCTGTCTGTCTGTCTCTCTCTCTCTCTCTCTTACACACATACACTCACACACAGAATCGGTCTGAGGTTGGATTGGCCGGCGTATCGGTGCGGTGTGGTGCTGCACTCAAATTAACGTCCTAGTGCGGTATGGTGTACTGTTTGTCGTTCTTGTTCGGTTGTTGTGTTGTAAGGAAAAAAGCAGTGCCCTGCCAACCCTACTACTCTGAGCCTTTCCCTATTGTTCAAATATCTCTCTCTCTCTCTCTCTCTCTCTCTCTCTCTCTCTCTCTCTCTCTCTCTCTCTCTCTCTCTCTCTCTCTCTCTCTCTCTCTCTCTCTCTCTCTCTCTCTCTCTCTCTCTCTCATATTTATTTCTATAGTTCTAAAATCGGGATTCCACGAGTTTTTTTTTTAATTTAATATTGCATTTGTGGAGCTCAAAAACGTCTATCTAAATCGAAAAGGTATTTTCAATAAACTTACCTGCGCATAACTTACCATATTTTTATTCAAAGTATATTTAATTAATATTTCTCTCTCTCTCTTTAAATATGTAAATATTTTCTAATCTATTTATTTTTTTATGTAAATGAAAAATAAAGAAAATGGAATTTACTAAAAAATAAATAAATATCGTAAAGTTACTACATAAATGAAAAAAAAATATATAAAAAGACCGTAATAAATTGTTTTTGCTACTCCTCTCCCTTAAAATTTATTTGCTCCAGTTGAAATTCGAGAAAAGTTGCTTCACCGGCAACGCCATGCACAAACTTTTATTGTTATTTACAGTATTAAAGGTTTATTGGTCAATTAATTTCCATTTCCTTAAAACAAATTCATATATCGTTGAAATCAAGGTGCCTGGAATTGCATTAATGATGATTTCCAATCGAAGAAATGTAAATTTCAAATTAAAACGGTTAATTTTCGTTAGGATTGTGCCAGATTTGAAAATTGGTTGCTAAAAAAACCTTTTCTGGGCCCCCTTTTATCCCCTTTTCTCCCCCAATTGTGTATATTTCTTTCCTTACATAAAAGAAATATTTCCGACACACCTCATTTAGGTTAACGATGTTAGAAGAAAAAAAAAAAAAAAAAAAAAAAAAGGAAGGCAATTTGGTGTGAAGCGCTATAGATTAATCAGTATTAATCTTTTTCTTTAAAAATATTAATTTTTATCAAATAACAAATAAATACCCTAAATATATATAACAATTTTAGAGGAATTTAATTTCAATTTTCTTTTAATTATTTAAACATTGTTTGAATTTTTAACAAAAGGTTTTGAGAACTTAAAGCAGAATTTTGGACTCAGAAAACCGGCGAAAACTGGAAATTATATCCAACTCTTTCCAGAGATTGAAAGAGGAGAGCAATGCAGATCTCTCTCTCTCTCTCTCTCTCTCTCTCTCTCTCTCTCTCTCTCTCTCTCTCTCTCTCTCTCTCTCTCTCTCTCTCTCTCTCTCTCACTTGCCTTGTTAATTTTAAAATTGAAAATAAATTAGTTTCAAATTACCACAATTGTTTTTTTTTTTCAGGATTAATCAAATGAAAAAAAAAAAAAAAAAAAAAAAAATTATTAAATTATTATTATTATTATTATTATTATTATTATTATTATTATTATTATTATTATTATTATTATTATTATTATTATTATTATTATTATTATTATTATTATTATTATTATTATTATTATTATTATGCAATATTGTAAATTGTCTTATAATTGCATTATATTAGTATATCAACATTAGTATATTATTATTATTATTGCTATTATTATTATTATTATAAGATCTTATAAATTATAATGTACTTATAATCGTATTATATTAGTATATTATTATTTTAATTGTAATATACTTATAATTATATTAGTATTTTAACATTCGTTTTTATTATTATTATTATTATTATTATTATTATTATTATTATTATTATTATTATTATAATTTTATTAAATTGAATTACTTAAACTGTATTTTTTTTTTTTAATTTTTATTATTTTTATTATTATATTAATCTTATTATTAGATTATTATATTATTTGATTATTATTAATTATTATTATTATTATTTGATTATTATTATTATTATTATTATTATTATTATTATTATTATTATTATTATTATTATATTATTATTATATGTTAATTTTTATTATTAATTTATAATTGTATAATATATATATATAAAAAAAAAAAAATATATATATATATATATTATTATTATTTTTATTGTATTATACTTATAATTATATAATATTATACTTTTTTAACATTCTTATACTTATAATTATATTTATTTATTTATTTATTTTTTAATAGTTAGTTAGAGGAGTTAGAATGCCCAAAAAAATGGTGCAATCCATGATAACCCTTTTCAGCTATGAGTATATTTTTTGCTGATCGAGCTGAAATTCAATTGCATTTCTATTAACGTTAACAATACATATGCGTAAAACTTTTCTTTAAACTATTTTTAAATTTTATTATTATTATTATTATTATTATTATTATTATTATTATTATTATTATTATTATTATTATTATTATAATTATTATAATTATTATAATTATATATATTATTATTATTATATTATTATTTTATTATTATTATATTATTAAATTGTTAAAAATAAAATTATAATAATAATAAAAAAAAAAAAAAAAAAAAAGAGAGAGAGAGAGAGAGAGAGAGAGAGAGAGAGAGAGAGAGAGAGAGAAGAGAGAGAGAGAGAGAGAGATAGCCAATTTTTCTTTTAATATTATACTATATACCCTACCCCCCAATTTTTTATTTATTTATTTTATTAATAGTTTTGTATTTTGTAAATTAATAAAGCTTTTAAAACTTAAATTATTATCATTATTATTATTTTCTATAGAGTAAAAAAATTAAAAAAAAACTAAATAAATATAATATATATATATATATATATATATATATATATATATATATATATATATATATATATATATATATATATATATATATATATATATATATATATATATATATAGTATATGTATATAGTGTATGTGTGTGTGTGTTGTATATATTTTTTAAATGATTGCTGGAGTGGAGTTATATATATATATATATATATATATATATATATATATATATATATATATATATATATATATATATATATATATATATATATATATATATATATATATATATATAATATATATATATATATATATATAGATATATATATATATTATAGACTGGCAGAAATTGAGGGGGTGATAGTCCGAATGACTAGATGTAAAATGTGAATGAGATAGATAGATAGATAGATAGATAGATAGATAGATAGATAAAGAAAGAAAGAGAGATTAAGAGAATTGTGGGAGATATTTTAAACGACGAGAGAGAGAGAGAGAGAGAGAGAGAGAGAGAGAGAGAGAGAGAGAGAGAGAGAGAGAGAGAGAGAGAGAGAGAGAGAGAGAGAGAGAGAGAGAGAGATAATTTAAGATCGACCTCGAAGCGAAGCTTTATTTGCAGCATTTGTTTTCCCAGTTGCACAATATTTCTTCAGCTTTATTTTATTACACTCTGAGTCTGTTAATCTGGAAAGAGTCTGTTTATGTCTGTTCATCTGGAAACGAAAGACGTAGCTCCTTTTAATCTTTAATAAATAGGTCATCTCGAAATACATAAACACACATACATACATGCCAGATACTGCACAGTGTTTATGGGATTCTAATATATACGATATAAAAACTAACTTTATGTAAGCCAATTAATTTGCTGGTAATAAAATGCAACGTCTAGTGACCCGACATCCTTGACACAGTTTCTCAACGTAACATAAGCCTACTTTCTTGGTCTGTATTTCTTCTTCTATCTCAACATAACATAGGCCTAATTTTTTTGGCCTATCTTTTTTTTAATTTTCTTGATCACGTCCCTAAATCATATTTCATCAAGGGAGCAATCAAGGATAATCTTTTATATTTTTTTTTATTAAATACTTTTTTTTATATATAAGAAAATCATTTATATGTTGGTAAAAAGAATGAAAGACGCAAATAAGAAGTGTGAAGAAGTTTGGGATACAGATAGAGGGATTGTGTGTATTGGAAGATTTGTAAGAATAAAGGGCTAAGGAGAAAGAGTTTGCGATTGTCAAAAACGAAGAGAAGAGAAGAAGGGAGAAACAGTGAGTCGGTATAAACATTAAAAAATTAAGGAAAGACAAAGAATCAGAATCAGGAAAAGGAAAACATAAAAAAAACGAGGAGGAAGAAGAAGAAGAAGAAAAAGGAGGAGGAGAAAGAGAAGGTGGTGGAGGAGGAGGAAGAGGAGGAGGAGGAGAGGGGAAGAAGAAGAAGAAGAAGAAAAAGAAAGTACTACTGAAGAAGAAGAAGAAGAAATACAACAACAACAACAACAACAACAACAACAACAACAAAAGAACGAACAAAAAGAAAAAGATGTGTAAAAACTCTGAATATGTATGCATCTGTAACCGCATACCTGATTCAAATTGAATCCATTTCCACATTTTACGTACGCAATGTAAAATGCATTTACATTGTTCTTTACTTCTTGTGGATTTGAACAAAGAACACTTGGATGTTCGTTTTAAAGAGCGTAACGTTTCGGTTTTTTTGTTTCACATAAAATATTTTCAAGCTTTTCATCCTCCTCAATTCTGAAGCTGAAAGTTTCATTAAATAAACACCAATTTATAAAACTGAAAACAAATACATTTATAAATTTGTATTCTCTCTCTTTCTCTTTCCATTCCTTTCTCTCACACACTTCGTTCTTCTCTCTCTCGCTCTTCATTCTTCTCTCTCTCACTCTCCATCCCCCTCTCTCTTTATCTCCATCCTTCTCTCTCTCTTACACTCTCCATTCCTCTCTCTCTCACACACTCCGTTCTTCTCTTCCTCACTTTCCCTCCCTCCCTCTCTCTCTCTCTCTCTCTCTCTCTCTCTCTCTCTCTCTCTCTCTCTCTCTCTCTCTCTCTCTCTCTCTAAATTCAAGGGACACTTTCTAATTACTTTCAAACTTGGAGTAAAAATCTAAAATATTATTTTTATCTCTTTTTAATTATATCCTTAATTAAATAATTAATTAATTTGTATAATTTATTAATTTAATATTTATATAATATAATTAATTAATATTTTCCCCTTTAAAATCCGACTCTTTATTTTTTCAAAGTTTAAATTTCAGTTTCAACTTTTTAACATTCGGAACACTTTTTATTTATTAATATGTATTTCTCTACAATTTTTTTTACAGTCATACTCACGTACTTTATCGTCCCACTATCCAGATACCCTATCACCCAACTCAAATACGCAAACCCCTTACTCAATACCCTACCGCCCTTCTCGAGTACCCTACCGCACAATTTAAATCAGCTGACGCTCTACTCAGTATCCTATCTCTCTTCTCGAGTACCCTTCTGCATAACTTAAATCAGCTGAAGCCCTACTAAGTATAATACCTTCCTTCTCGAGTACCCTACCGCCCAACTCAAATACCCCAACGCCCTACTCAGTATCCTACCTCCCTTTTCGAGTACCCTACTGCCCAACTCAAATCAGCTGACGCAGTACTCAGTACCCTATCGCCCTTCCCTAGTATTTCTACTTCAACAACCTGTGTACCATACCGTCATACCCATGTATTCTACTTCTTTACCCGAATGTCCTACCACCTAACCTGATTACTCTATACTGCCCTACCCTAGTACCCTATCACCCCATTCAGGTACCCTACCATCCTAATTTCAGGATATTTCTTTTATAGATGTAAATGAGAGCAAAATCTTGATTTTTAAAAATACTTCCCTAACTTCCCTTTAATAATAATAATAATAATAATAATAATAATAATAATAATAATAATAATAATAATTATTATTATTATTATTATTATTATTTTTATTATTATTATTATTATTATTATCAGGAATGTGTTCTTTAGTCCTTCAATGATGAATAGTTTTTAATATATTTTCGAAAAGACCCTAGAGTGAGTGATTCCTGTAAATTTATTGGATTGCTATTCCACTCAACAATACACTGCAAAAATTGTCCCAACGAATCGTTGGGACAAGTGACAAAATGTCTCAGTAAAATTTTCAGTAGAGAAAAGACATGTTAAGCATTAGAATGACGCTTCACCGATTTATTTTCTAATAAGAAAATAACTGAAAATTTATGTTGTGACATTTTTGCCACTTGTCCCAACGATTCGTTAGGACAATTTTTGCAGTGTACCTTTGTATGAGATGATTTTCAGGGATTTAAGAAAATATTCTGTCTTGTCTTCTCAACCTGGGGGTCGTTACCCCAGGAGAATTGTGATTACATATACGAGGGGTCGGAATGGGTCCCAAAAAATAAAATACTTAATTTTTGAAGAAAAAAAAATAACTTTCATAATCTTTGAATGAAAATGAAAAATGAAAAAAATGAAAACAAACATTAAATAAAATAAAATTTGTACTTTGTAATTTTTTTAAATGAATTTTAAATTTTTTTTTTAGGTAAAACTATTATTTTCATGAAATAATTCTCCTGAATTTTTAATTTATTAATCAGCAGTACAATGGACATCTCAATCTAAACTTTTGAATTTGACACCTACCAGATATAACATTTATTAATCAGCCATAAGATAAATATCCCAATCTACACTTTTGTATTTGAGACCTTCCAGTCATAAAGAATAATTAGGGGATCGTGAGGTTTTTATCTTTATGTTTTGTCTTTTTTGGGTGTTGCGAGGTTTAAAAAGTTGAGAAAGACCGGTCTAATATAATTCATGGGTTGTGTGCTACGGAGATTGATTTAAAAAAAAAATTTCACATCTCACAGGCATTGCCATATTCGAGAGGAACTTTTCTAGGTAGATTATACCTAAGATTCCCAAGTGGAATCGAACCGGCTCCCTCACACACGTGAGTCAATCACTCTACCGTTTGAGCCACGATATACTATCATCTTTAACAATTTAGTTCTGTATTATTAGGTTAGTAAGAAGTTTATTCTTAGTTTCGTTAATGAATTTAAAGGTATAACTTCTCTTTCAAGAAGTATAGATGTCCTCAAGTTTCAGTATAGATAAGCTTTTGGATTAGATGCTCATAGTAATAAAAGGGAACCTGACAATAAACGAATTGTGACCATAGGCTGTAACAGTTACTCACTGCCGCAACACCATATTGATAAATAGTAAAACAGGTTGGAATTGACAAGGCTGTTGTAAATACTACTACTACTACTACTACTACTACTACTACTAATAATAATAATAATAATACAACTACTACTACTACTACTACTACTAATAATAATAATAATAATATTTATACTACCACTACTACTACTACTACTACTACTACTACTACTACTAATAATAATAATAATAATAATAATAATAATAATAGTCAAGTTGGTTTCCTGACTTCACAGACTTGAACAGTCTCTCTATTCTTTCATTTTAGACTTTCTTTTAACCACTTAAAAGTTCATTGTCCCAACAAAACTATGGAAAAAAAATGAACAGAACGTCCCAACAAAGCTTTGGGACAAACGACAAGAACGTCCCAACAAAAATTTTTTTTCTGTTATTTTCTTATTAGAAAATAAATCGGTGAAGCTATTTTCTTAGGAGAAACCTGTCTTTTTCTCTACTGAGTACATTTTATTGTGAAAATTTTTGTCACTTCTCCCAACGATTTGCTGGGACATTTAACCCAGTGTGCACATGAGAAATATATATATATATATATATATATATATATATATATATATATATATAGTATATATATATATATATATATATATATATATATATATATATATATATATATATATATATATATATATATATATATATATATATAAAAGTATTTTTTTTTTATTTTTATTTAAATAAATAAATAAATAAATAAAATAAACAAACAAACAAATAAATAAATAAATAAAGAAATAAGTAAGAAATAAATTAGTCAATAAATATAAGTAAAAAACTATGAAAACAATTAAAAAAACAAAAAAAAAAAGATAAAATGTTTTTTAATCATTTTGGAATTGAAGTTTTGCATGAGGAGACTAATAAGAAGCTCTCACTATCTCATTAAATTAACTTTCAATCAAAATAATGTGTGTGTGTGTGTGTGTGTGTGTGTGTGTGTGTGTGTGTGTGTGTGTGAAATGATTAAAAAAATAGGAAAAAAAAAAAAAAAAAGAGAGAGAGAGAGAGAGAGAGAGAGAGAGAGAGAGAGAGAGAGAGAGAGAGAGAGAGAGAGAGAAAGAGAAGAAAAAAGTATGAGAGAAAGAAAGAAAGAAAGAAAGATAGATAGAAGGATAGATAGATAGATATATAGATAGAAAGGTTATAGGTAGGTAGGTAGGTAGGTAGGCAGAGAGAAAGAGAGAGAGAGAGAGAGAGAGAGAGAGAGAGAGAGAGAGAGAGAGAGAGAGAGAGAGAGAGAGAGAGAGAGAGAGAGAGAGAGAGAGAGAGAGAGAGAGAGAGAGAGATGGATAGGTAGATAGATAGATAGATAGATAGATAGATAGATAGATATATAGAAAGATTATAAGTTAAGAGAGAGAGACTACAATATAGAATCATACATAATATAAAGATAAAATATTTATTAAAAAAATATCTTTTGAGATATTTGAAATTTTGGAAAATTTTAAATATTTTTTTCTCCCTTTTTTTCTCTTTCTCTCTTTTTTCTTTATTTATTATTGCCTCGTCTTTCCTTCCAACTTGAAGCTCTCGTTCACTCAACATGCGCCGAAAGAGGTAAGAGATCTCTCAACTATCTTACTACCAGCTTTTACGATAGTACACTCGCAAAAATTGTCCTAACGAATCGTTGGGACAAGTGGCAAAAATGTCACAGTAAAATTTAAAATAGAGAAAAGACATGTTAAACTTAAGAAAGTCGCTTCACTGATTTATTTTCTAATTAAAAAATAAAAAACTGAAAAAATTTGTTGGGAC